>CM071718.1:6252475-6262683 GCA_036630335.1 Physaria fendleri | reverse complement strand
TTGAGGGATTAGATTAATATAAAATTAGTTGAGGGGTTAAATCTTTATCTAAAAATAGTTGAGGGGTAAGATTAATATAAAAATAGTTGAGGAGTTAAATTTCTATCTGATAATAGTTAAGGCGTAAAATCACTTCGTTCCCATACTAAAAAATATTTGTAATGATATATTTTATAATTATTCTAATAAATAAATCATAATGGATTTGTAATGATATATTTTATAATTATTCTAATAAATAAATCATAATGGCATGTTCATAAATATGGTTTGTGAGAGTAATTCTGACGACGACACCTAAGCGTTTTTGATTCTCAAATAATATATAGGGGATTATAAGGTAAAATTTTGAAGTGATGTTATCAAAGCAAATTAAAAATTTGCCGCAGGCATCATTTTAAATGTGGACACGCCACCATTGATCAAGCCACCGGCCACGCCTTCACTAACCATCCGGCCGACCACATGTCATTATTCCTATCTATATAAAACATATTTAACCTTCTCATAAATTTCACACCTCGAAAAAAACATGGAATAATAATAAAGTAGTATAATAAATCAAATCCAGAATAAGAATATGTAGGCGTTACGCGAAATTAAAATAAAATAATAAATGAATATATTCCCCTTATTAAAAAAATTTAAGATTCTATAATAACGGTCGACCTAATCGTATCAGGAAAAGAAAAAAAAAAACACTTGGAAACTTCCCAGAAAAAAAAAAAAAAAAAAAAATCGAAAGTATGTGGAAACAACCACGAAAAAGACGCGCGTCTTCATTGGTCAATATGGCTTAACCCTATATATAACTCAAAATCTCTCATGGTCTCAAATTCAAAACAATAAGTAAATTTCTTCCAAAGAAGGTTACGCTTATTACAACATAAACACATAACATACACACAATTATGTCGTATTCAACAACGAGAAGATCATTGGAGATTGAGTTAATCTCTGCAGAAGGACTCAAGCTAAATCGAAAACCATTGAAGAAAAAGACATACTGCGTCGTCAAAATCGATGACAAATTTCGAGTTTCTAAATTGGATGAATTAGGTTTGAGGGATTATCCAATTTGGAAAGATAAATTCGATATGGAGATTCCCTTAACCGTTAGATTTATCTTTTGGAAAGATAAATTCGATATGGAGATTCCCTTAACCGTTAGATTTATCTCAATCGAGGTGTATTATCGTAGAAGTGGTGGAACTGAGAAAATGGTTGGTTGTGCAAAGATTCCGGTAACGGATTTTATGGGGAGATTTTCTCCAGAAGGTCATTTGAATTTCTTGAGTTATAGGTTGAGAGATGAGTTTGGTGATAAATGTGGGATTGTTAATGTTTCAATATTGGTGAAACCTGACAATAACGATAAATCTTTGTCTTCTCCGGTGGATTATGTTGGGTTTTCTTCACAAGCTGTGGCGGCGAAGAATAGTCAAATGTGGACACCGAGGTCATCTTCTTCAATGGCTGCGACTGCTGGTTATGGAGGTGGTCGTGTAGTTACAGGAGTTCCTGTTTGGTGTGCGTATCAACGACCGTCTTAACTTTTTTTCTTAGGTTATCGTATGTTAAAACAGATTTATCTTGTATATTTTATTTTAAACCTAGATTCAGGGGAAAAAAAATTGTTTGATTGACCATGTAATTTAATAAATTTAAATATTATGAAATACATTAACAAAATATAATAATAATAATAAATCATAATCCACGATGATTTGTATTTAAAAAATATTTGTATACGACATACCTTTAGCAAAGGAAGTTTATTTAACTATTTTCTATACATGATTTTTCATAATGATGGAAAGAAGAATCTAACTAATTATAAAAATATTTCACAATATCATCATATAGATATTCATATTTTCAAATTATATGATTTGCTAACTTTGTAGAAATGTATTTTGTAATATTATTTTGATAAGGGTCTAGAAATAATTTTTTTGTTTTCTTACAGTTCATCAATTTATCAATGTATAAGATCACCTCCAATAGAGGGATCCAATAGAATATCATAATAAAAAATAATAATAAAAGAATGTAAATAAAGAGAGATAAGATTGAGTTGAATAACAATCTTAAGAACCGGTATCATAATGAGTCTTGATATTTGTCGGCCTATTAATGGTTTAATTTTTCTATTAAATACTTTTATTTAATTAAATAAATAAATTTAATTAAAATATTAATTTCTTTGAATTAAGATACGTATCACCGTTTGTGATTCTCTAAAAACGAAGATCTTAACAACGGAATATAAACGTCCATAATGGGCCAACAACTACCGTTTTGACTCTACAGTAGGGTGTAAACACTATTTGACTCTACGACTGAATATAAACGTTGTGAAAATGACTCGACCCGAATATAATGTCGTTATCTTAAAAATATGTTCAATGTCACACATTCAATCATGGTTCTATGAACTTAAAAGAATATGTTAGGAGAATCAGAGATGAATCATAATGAATAGTTAAGATTCTACATAATTATCAAAATCATTTTTTTTTAAGATATTACAAAAACATTCCACAAAATAGTTAGTCATAAATATTTACATTTATATTCAAATATATTATTTATCAAAAAAATTGGATTAACTAATCTATTGATTTTTTTTAATCGCATTTGTATTTTTTTCACCATGGTAATTCGAACCCATGACCTCTCGGTCGGATGATACGGCGTAGTACCAACTGACCTGCACCGTCTCGTCAACTAATCTATTGATTAGGCTGTAACACTATTTTTATGAAAATTTAATAATAATTCTTTCAGAAACACTTTTTAATTATTATCCTCATCCATTTATCAATAACTTTGAAGTCTTCTGTTGAATTAACTCATGCTTAAATGCTTCAACTAATTTTCTCTTACATTTTGTGACTTGAATCAACAATAAACAAAAAAAACACTCTGCTTTGTTTAAAGTTTTCTTTTAAAACTGGTTATATTAAATGGTAAACAATAGTTTTTTTTTCTTTACAAGATAAACGATAAGAATAGTTATTAGAGACAATTAGACATGAAATTTCCTTCTCTTTTTTTTCTCCTTATTTTTTTTGTGAAGCAGACATGAAATTTCCTATTTATCAATCCCACGACAATATTTTTCAACATATAATTTGTTGTTTTTGTCAATCAGATATTAAATTAGATTAAATTACTAATTTTGACCAATAACTAACAATGACTCATTCGGCCTAATCATTTAAAAAGTGTCTGTCTTCATTCTGTTTTGTAACGTGTTACAAAATTCGTTTCTTAATTTTTGTAAACACTAAAACCACACGGCAAATCCTCAATTATTATATACCAATAATATCAATATAACTATTATTATTATTATTTTTTTTTTTGTCAAGAAATATAACTATTATTTACTTAATGCATTTACACAACAAAACAGGAATAGATACGGTTTTTGTCAAGAAATATAACTATTATTTACTTAATGCATTTACACAACAAAACAGGAATAGATACGGCTGTATCTAATGGCATAGATACGGAGAGAGCCCTATCAGGGTTGTCTCATGGTTCTATATTTAAAGCTCTAAACTTTAACAATGGAGAGAAATTGTTAATTGTATCGGAATTGAGAAACTCTATATTTAAAGCTCTAAACTTTAACAATGGAGAGAAATTGTTAATTGTATCGGAATTGAGAAACTTTGATCATACAGCATCGTTGCCACTTTGTACACTGGTTTTGAGAATGTTGAATTTGCAGAGAGGGCAAGTGGCATTAATGCGTAGCCATTTGTCTATGCAAGCTTCATGAAAATGGTGTCTACATGAAAGTTCTCTCAGCTCTGTTCCATCTTCATAGTCACAGAGACAAATGCAACACTCCTGAAAGATTACAAGATTCATTTGTTTATACCAATGATCATATCCAGTTAGGAAATTGATTTAGATTTCAGATTGGGATGGTTTTAACTTACAGCTTCGTCGCTTGATAGGACACGCTCTGTTGGAATATCAACACCAAGTTGACTCATTATCCCTCCATGAGTTTTCGCTTGATAGGACACGCTCTGTTGGAATATCAACACCAAGTTGACTCATTATCCCTCCATGAGTTTGTCGTATCTCACCATTCACTTTCTCTGAGTTTCTTACCATCAGAAACTTGAATTTTGGGAGCCTTTCTATCTCCTCATCCGATGCGCCTTCCTGAAACATCAAGAACGCATCAAAGAAGATGCCTCTACCATACAAATAAATACAATGTCTGTGTCTTGACTTACCCGATCTGCTAAAGCGTACAGAACGGCAATGATACAAGGCAAACAGCAGCAAATAGCAATACCAATAAGACAAGCGACAACAATGCAAAGTACTACAAAGATAACATCAAAGGCGAGAAACGCGACACAGAGCCTGCAGATATGTAATAAGTATATGAAACAAGAATCTATCGAAAGCTCAAACAATGAAGAAGAAAAGTGTTGAGCGTCTCCAGAACAAACCAGTAGAGTTGTGGGGAGCTTTGTGCGAGTTCCTCAGAATCAACAGTGACCCAATAAAACCCAATGATCCACCAAACAAAAGAGAAGATTGCATTTGTTGATTCAAGATGCTTAGCAAGACTACAATGAACAAACCCAATGATCCACCAAACAAAAGAGAAGATTGCATTTGTTGATTCAAGATGCTTAGCAAGACTACAATGAACAAACACATGACAAAGATCAAATACCATCGAATCATTAATGGATCAAACTTAAAGTTTACCTAGTTCTGGGTTCAATCTGAGAATCATCTACGATGGAGTCATCATCAGATTGATCTTCGTTAGATCCGTGATTGGTGTTTGAACCCGAAACCAAATCTTCGTTCGAAAAATCATGTCGACGTCGACGATACTCAGTGACGACACATCCAACATGAATCAAACACTGTATATTATAACCAATAGTCCAGAATCTAAGAGGAACATCAGGATTCTCATCAGAACTAAACCATAGAATAGCAATTGTAACAAACACAAAAGCTAAATTCCAAAGCACATCTAAGACTATAACCGGTTTGGAAGCAATTGTAACAAACACAAAAGCTAAATTCCAAAGCACATCTAAGACTATAACCGGTTTGGAATACGCCCACTCACTCTGTCGCTCCTCAATCTGCTCAGCCGCGTTTTCACGAACACGAACCGATGACTCACGGAGCATCATCCGACGACTGCTAGCTCGACGAAGAAGCCTCGACGCTACGCCACGTAGCGGTTGCGAAGAGCGTGAGAAAGTACGCCTGTTTCGATTCAGAAACGGCGACGAAACATCCGTCGAAGAGGAAGAGATAGGATGTGGATACATCTTACGGTGTCGGAGCAAACACGTTTCAAAAAAGATTGGATAATTGTGTTGAGGATCGCTTCAATTTTAATGGGTTGTGATTGAAACTCACTGGAAATTTAACAGAACATTTTTTTAGGTCGGCGGTTTAATCCTTATTAATGGGATCGTAAAAACTGAGACTTCAAGGTGTTCCCCATTAAATTATTATTTGATTGAGGAATGTTACTTGTTTCAGATTGAAATTAAAAATTGTTGTTACTTTCATCAGCTCACAAAACATTTAATTTAACACCGACACTTCTCCATTGTTCATCAACTGTTCGATCAAATGCCTGATCAAGCCAAAAACTTCCTAGTACTTCAGAAAAAAGCGAAAGCCTAACACCCAAAATATACAGAATAATTACTAATTAGCGAGACAATCCCGAACCATTAAACTCCTCGACGCTACGCCACGTAGCGGTTGCGAAGAGCGTGAGAAAGTACGCCTGTTTCGATTCAGAAACGGCGACGAAACATCCGTCGAAGAGGAAGAGATAGGATGTGGATACATCTTACGGTGTCGGAGCAAACACGTTTCAAAAAAGATTGGATAATTGTGTTGAGGATCGCTTCAATTTTAATGGGTTGTGATTGAAACTCACTGGAAATTTAACAGAACATTTTTTTAGGTCGGCGGTTTAATCCTTATTAATGGGATCGTAAAAACTGAGACTTCAAGGTGTTCCCCATTAAATTATTATTTGATTGAGGAATGTTACTTGTTTCAGATTGAAATTAAAAATTGTTGTTACTTTCATCAGCTCACAAAACATTTAATTTAACACCGACACTTCTCCATTGTTCATCAACTGTTCGATCAAATGCCTGATCAAGCCAAAAACTTCCTAGTACTTCAGAAAAAAGCGAAAGCCTAACACCCAAAATATACAGAATAATTACTAATTAGCGAGACAATCCCGAACCATTAAACTAGACCACAAAACGGCCGGTTCGTTCTTGAATCCCAAAAAAGCCCATTATAAGTTTAAAAAACTATTTATCACACCGAAGAGCGGCTCTGATTTTCTCAACGGTACACGAAATCAGATTAGTAACGGTCTCAATTGATTCAACGCTGAGTTTAGCAGTAGGAAGAGAGTTAACCAAAATCTGAAACGCCACAGTTAGAAGCGAACCGGTTATCTCCATCTCTTGACCATCTGGTAGAATCGCAAACCCAGAAGGAAGTAAAGCCACGTTACCCGAATCTCCACCGTTCATTACAGAATTCATCGCAGGAATATCAACAGGCGCGTACACAACAATACCACCTGATGCGTCTATGCTTGTCTCTTGTAATATCAACATATTACTCTGATTCGCATTCGTCACCTTCAAGAAAAAAAGAGGTCAATAATTTATGAGAAAAAAAAGGGTCCAAAGGTCTTTAATGTTTTTGACTTTTTTGCAACATACTTCCAAATTCAAGATTTGTCCTTTTTCAATCACTGACGACAAGATTTATTCATGTGACCACCTATGTAATATTCAGACACATGCATGCACTTATAATAATATACTTACAGAGGTTTGTAAGAGGGAAACGGAATTGGAGTGATCTTGGCCTTTGAAGATGTGAGCAATTTCCTGCATTGGTCCACCATTGGATAAAATATCCCACTCGGATCTCAAAATCTCATCTCTGAGAAAATCAAACAGCTTTCGCGGTGGAAATGGTACCCACACGGAGGTGGCTGCGCTTAGGAGAATCCCTGGTGGTTCACCGGAATCATCTATGTTTTTCCTGGTCATGATTCTAACGTCTTGATTGATACTACCAATCTCAAGTTTACTCCATTTCTGAGAAGAAGAAGTGCATATGCCTCTACAGAATTTTTGAGTCATTCTTTGGGCTAGTTTTAACATGCTTTTCTTTCCTATAGAGCTAATAGCTGCATTTTTCACAAACAATTCAATAAACCTAAAATGTTATTGGGAGGTATGTATTTGGAAGAGATTAGAGCTTACGTGTGGGTTTGTTATGGTTGTTGCGTCATCGTCAGGCCAGTTAAGGAATTTTCCGGCTAATGCACAGATACGGTGTAATTCATCTTTAAGGCGTGAGTTCTCAATTCTTAAGTGTTGCTCTCCAAGAGAAATCTCACTGAGTACGGCACAGCCACCACAATGACCGCATATCGGATTCTTAATAGCTTCTCGTGCAAACATGTTTTCTGCTCGGAGTTTATCGTTCTCTTGTCTCAACAAAGAGTTTTCATGGCGCTCAATTTGCGTCTAAATAGTAAAGAAATAGAAATTTAATTTAGAAAATCAAAACTTTTTGACTTGAGTGAAGTAATGAATCAAACCTTCATTTGAGTACGGCGGTTTTGGAACCAGAATTTGACTTGTCGAGAATCCAAATTAAGCCGACGGCTAAGTTCTTGCCGTTGCTTCTCATCGGGATGAGGACACTCTTTGAAAACCCTAGCAATCAAGAAGATGAAGGAACTTAATAAAAAAAGGGAATTTTTTTTTGGTTAATTAATAAAGTTCTTGTATTTAAGATATTATTACGATTCAAGTTCTTGTATTTGTTGAGGAGTATGTCGGTGGTAACGTTTCTTCTTCTTTACAGGTCTAACAGAAGTGTCTAACTCATCTTCTTCGCCGGAAAGTGCTTCGGCGTTATCACTTCCAGATCTACTCCCTGGACTTCTCCGACTAACACTCACCTCGTAACTCTCGCCGGTTCTAGAGACTTCTCCGTTTGTTTGCTGCTGGAGGAACATTAAATCGTTTGAGAAAGACAAAACGTCAAAAAAAGAAAAGTAAATAAAATCTATAAAGAGAGGAGTTAAAATCGTACAAGGCCAAGAGAGAGACGAGGTTGCGTCATCGTCAGGCCAGTTAAGGAATTTTCCGGCTAATGCACAGATACGGTGTAATTCATCTTTAAGGCGTGAGTTCTCAATTCTTAAGTGTTGCTCTCCAAGAGAAATCTCACTGAGTACGGCACAGCCACCACAATGACCGCATATCGGATTCTTAATAGCTTCTCGTGCAAACATGTTTTCTGCTCGGAGTTTATCGTTCTCTTGTCTCAACAAAGAGTTTTCATGGCGCTCAATTTGCGTCTAAATAGTAAAGAAATAGAAATTTAATTTAGAAAATCAAAACTTTTTGACTTGAGTGAAGTAATGAATCAAACCTTCATTTGAGTACGGCGGTTTTGGAACCAGAATTTGACTTGTCGAGAATCCAAATTAAGCCGACGGCTAAGTTCTTGCCGTTGCTTCTCATCGGGATGAGGACACTCTTTGAAAACCCTAGCAATCAAGAAGATGAAGGAACTTAATAAAAAAAGGGAATTTTTTTTTGGTTAATTAATAAAGTTCTTGTATTTAAGATATTATTACGATTCAAGTTCTTGTATTTGTTGAGGAGTATGTCGGTGGTAACGTTTCTTCTTCTTTACAGGTCTAACAGAAGTGTCTAACTCATCTTCTTCGCCGGAAAGTGCTTCGGCGTTATCACTTCCAGATCTACTCCCTGGACTTCTCCGACTAACACTCACCTCGTAACTCTCGCCGGTTCTAGAGACTTCTCCGTTTGTTTGCTGCTGGAGGAACATTAAATCGTTTGAGAAAGACAAAACGTCAAAAAAAGAAAAGTAAATAAAATCTATAAAGAGAGGAGTTAAAATCGTACAAGGCCAAGAGAGAGACGAGGAAAGAAAAGTAAATAAAATCTATAAAGAGAGGAGTTAAAATCGTACAAGGCCAAGAGAGAGACGAGGAGAAGAGATGGGTCTAAAGATACTACCACCGGACAAAGCGGCGGAAGTGAAATTGTTTGTAACATCACCGGAGGAATTATCGTTTTCTTGATGGAGAAAACCGCCGAAATTATTCATTAGAACCCAAAAAATTGGAGAAATTTTTAGATGATTTAATCCTTCATACGTTTGATTTTAAATAATATCCGTCTCGGAAGAAGTGTGTAGCTTCAGTCTATGGTCACGAGGAAGACGAAAAGTGGTTTCAGATTTGTTCAGACAGAGAGAGAGGTGGACTGTTCGAAACTTTACAAAATATAAACAGCCAACAACTGTTTAGTTGACTCTTCACCTCTCTATCTTTTTCTTCTGTCCTTTTTATCTTCCCCATTTTAATCAAAGTCCACTCGGATATCGAAATTACGGTGTTACCCTTTTGGATTTTCTTACAGTTTATTAGCTTTTCACATAATGGACCACTATGGGCCCGGACCTATAAGACTATCTAATGGTTTCAACATCCATTTTTATTCAACACCCTTAATTTTATTACATCTCATATTCTTTTTCTTCCACTTCATCATTCAACACACTATTTTATTTTACCCTCTACAATAGCTTTGTTTAAAAAATTCAACGCCTTACCCCACATTCTTTTATTAAATATCTCATCTTTTAAAAAAACACTAACTTTTTCATTAAAACACACTTTTTTGGTAAAAATTCACTAAAACACACTTAAATTTAATTAAAACACACATAATTTTGTAGAAAAAAACAGTTTTATGTATTAAAATATAAATTTTAGCTAAAATATACATAAAATTTAATAAAAATATATTTTTATTGAAACACATATAACTTATTAATTTTTTGATTAATTATAATACTAATTACAAAAGAAAAATTGGTATATTTTTTGTAAAAAAAATATGTGTCTAAATTAAACGAAACAAGTTTCTAATTATAGAGTATAAAAAATTATAATTTTTAGAATAAAAATAAAATTTAAATTAAATAAACTAACTGTTAAATTGTTAAGTTTAAATAATGAGGAGAAAAATAATCTTATATTTTTTTTCATCTCATGAGTAAAATGGTTAAACAAATAAGATCAGCGGCGACGAGGT
>CM071718.1:6228753-6244677 GCA_036630335.1 Physaria fendleri | reverse complement strand
ACCAGTTTGAGTTACCGGTTTTGACAGAAGAACCAAAAGGAGACTGCGATCGAAACCTAATATGTAGTCTCTGTGTTCGATTTCCAGATGGGAGAAGAAAGGAGAGGAAATTTCTCAAGAATGAACCGATTCAGCTTCTTTGGTCTTTCTGCTATTCTTTAATGGAAGAATCCGAGAAGAAGAAGAAGACATTCAAGCTTGTTCTTGCGATTCCTGGTGCTACCAAGACTCTAGACTATGGAACTAACGCCACATTTGATCAATCTGAGATCGATAACTCCATCATCTCTCTCACTTGGGACTAAAATATTTCAATCTATCCTTCTTTATGTATTCATTGAAGTAACTATCAAATACTCTGATGATTCTAATGCTAGAGAAAAAATTGTTTCATGAATGTATTTCTGATTTGAACTCTCTTTTTGTTGTTGTATCTGGAATCAAATTGAAATTTCTGAATCTACTTATAACCTAACACAAGAGGTTAATATCGTAAAATCATGAAAACCACAAAACCATTTGCCCGTTTCCGAATAATCCGTCTCCGCCGCTGCATCATCGCCTACCTCTCTAGCTTTCATCACATAAGAAATATATAATATATCTGTCCAAAAATAATCATATATAATATTTTCTTATTTACAATATATATCTAAGATTTTTTTGGTCTGTTCTAATGAGTTTAACAGGAAATGCTCTTGTCTCTCTTTATATATACGTATGGATTCTTAATCTGGAGCTGGGAAGCTTTAGTGTTAGCTGCTGATCGGTGATCTCAATACTAATTGAATCCTTGTTTTCATTTCGTGAGTCCTTTTTTTCTAGAATGTTTCTTGTAATCTTTTTTTGCATGGATTGATCTAAAATTCTTACTCTCTTCTCTTCTGATCTCTGTATTTTTTTTTGGATCTTTCTTTTCCAGTAAAAAAATTACAGCTTTATGTTTAGGATTGGCGTTATTACATTACTTGATTTTGAGCGTTTTGAGGAAATGCGTTACATTGCCACTTGTGGAATCTAATCTGACTAACAAAAGTTTGATTCTTTTGAGGAATTTTGCAATTTTTTTAATGTGATTCTAGGGAATGGCTTCAAAATCAGATTTGGATATAATCAATACATCGTCAAAGGTTCATTTCTCAGGACTTCATCAAATGGGTGATTTATACTCAACTAGATCACATCAAATAGGTTACATCGTCAAAGGTTCATTTCTCAGGACTTCATCAAATGGGTGATTTATACTCAACTAGATCACATCAAATAGGTGATGAAGAAGAAGAACATAGGCAACCTTTTGTGATTGGTAAGAGACATTAAAGGATTTGTTTTGAAGATGGTTACACTCAGAAAATGTTGTTTTTTTCAGGAGTTGCTGGTGGAGCTGCATCTGGAAAATCCACTGTTTGTGATATGATTATGCAGCAATTGCATGATCAGAGAGCTGTTGTTGTTAATCAGGTGATTCTTGTACTCAATATCGATTTCAATCTTGTAGTTTGATAAGTTATTATATGATGCATTGAGGTTGATCTTTATTTGCAGGATTCTTTTTACCATAATGTAACTGAAGAAGAGCTTGCAAGAGTTCATGATTACAATTTTGATCATCCTGGTTAGTAAGTCTCTAAAAAGCAAAAAAAAGAGTTAATTATCTCTCACACTGCTTACTTGTAAATATGAATCTTTTATCTTGTAGATGCTTTTGATACCGAGAAACTATTGTCTTCCATGGAGATGCTAAAAAAAGGACAAGCAGTAGATATCCCTAACTATGACTTCAGAAGTTACAAGAACAATGTTTTCCCATCTAGAAGGGTCAGGATCTTCTTAGAATCTTTACTTTCTTGTCTAATAGTCACTTGGTAAATGTGTGTTGGTTCTGACATTTTAAGTTTGAATTATAATATATTCACAGGTAAATCCATCGGATGTTATAATTCTGGAAGGGATACTCATTTTTCATGATCCTCGAGTGCGAGAGTTAATGAACATGAAGATATTTGTTGATGCAGGTCTGTAGCATAATGAGATGCTTGGCTTCTGTATTACATTATCAAGTTGTATATACTCATGATGGTAATAACAAATTCTACATCATGGTTTTATCTTTGCAGATGCTGATGTACGTTTAGCTAGAAGGATTAACCGTGATACTGTTGAGAAAGGCAGAGATATCGCAACTGTTCTTGACCAGGTTTTGCAGAGCTGCATATCTTAAACGTTACAAAAATGTCGAACTTACTTACACGCTGATTCTTCTTGTATGATTGTTTTGTGAATGTGTAGTACTCAAAGTTTGTGAAACCAGCATTTGAGGATTTCATACTCCCAACAAAGAAATATGCTGACATAATAATTCCCAGAGGTGGTGATAATCATGTTGCTATTGATTTGATTGTGCAACACATCCACACAAAGCTTGGTCAACATGATCTTTGTAAAATATATCCAAATCTTTATGTTATTCAATCAACTTTTCAGGTTTCACTTACTCGATCCCCCCTTTTCGCAATCATTTCTTGTTTAGTGGCCCATAAGACTGATTCTTTAGCTGTTGATTGTAGATACGAGGGATGCACACTCTAATCCGAGACTCTAAAACAACAAAGCATGACTTCATCTTCTACTCTGATCGTTTGATACGTTTGGTGAGTGAAAATTTTGATTTCTTTTTCGTGTTATGTCATTATGTTAGCTTTAATACTCTCACCAGGTTGTTGAGCACGGCCTCGGACACCTTCCTTTCACCGAAAAACAAGTAGTCACTCCCACAGGATCTGTGTATTCGGGTGTGGAGTTTTGTAAGAAGCTATGTGGTGTGTCAGTTATTAGAAGGTAAAGAAACAAGTTCAAACACAATGACACTAGTAACTATTGTTACAAAGACCATATTAGAAGGTAAAGAAACAAGTTCAAACACAATGACACTAGTAACTATTGTTACAAAGACCATAAAATGATTCTCTCTTTTAAACAACAGTGGTGAGAGTATGGAGAATGCTCTTAGAGCATGTTGCAAAGGCATCAAAATTGGGAAGATTCTAATTCATAGTAAACAGGTTGTTGCAAAGGCATCAAAATTGGGAAGATTCTAATTCATAGTAAACAGGTATGTGTACTTGTTTGTGTAATTTGAAACAGTTCATCATCACTTTCTCCTAACTACATTCACCAACCAACTAGCTTATCTACGAGAAGCTACCATCAGATATTTCGGAAAGGCATGTGCTTTTGCTAGACCCAATACTTGGAACAGGTCAGATATTCACTGTTCTGTAGACTCTGTACTAGTGTTGAGAATAAACCAAGAAGATGTGATGTTATGTTTTGTAGGAAACTCGGCGGTACAAGCGATAAGACTGGTCATAAGTAAAGGAGTGCCTGAAGCAAACATCATATTTTTGAGTCTGATAGCTGCTCCACAAGGAGTAAATGAAGTGTGTAAAAGGTTTCCAAGGATAAAGATTGTAACTTCAGAGATAGAAATGGGTTTAAACAATGAGTTTAGAGTTGTTCCTGGTATGGGTGAGTTTGGAGACCGCTATTTTGGGACTGATGATGAATGAAGAAGAGAGGTTACCTCCTCACATATATGTATACCGGAAACATATTTTGGACATTTGCCAATATACCTAATATAGAGGCTTGAAGCAAAAATTCAAAACCAAATGTAGTAGAAAAACTAGAAGATAAAGAGACCTATGAACCATAATAAACATAATGTATGATTTATGTGGTCAATTATAGATTTAATAATAGGTTCATTCCCTTTGTAGATTCATCCTCCTCTTCATTCATGAATCTACCTCTTCAATTTTTTTGGGAATTAACCAACAAAAATTAGGTATAGCTTCATTCAAAAAAAAAAAATTAGGTATAGTTTAAAATAGCAAAATAAGCAAGGACATTGCATGATGACTTTACAAGGAAGATCAACACAAAAATTAGAATGTCTTTTAGAGAATCAAAGTAAAAAAATAATAATTAGAAGCTGTGATAGAGACAACATAAGTTGTGATGTGTAGCCAGTCTTTGAGACAGTTCATCGACCAAATAAGTGAGATAGACTTCATTATGAAGTGGTGGTAGCAATCAATGGTAGCTCTTACCAAACTACATCTCTTTACAATGGATAAATAATAATTAACCACTTGAATTATATTGAATTATTTCTTTTTGGGTATCAAAAGATCATGTTTAGTAAAAAAAAATTTGGAGGAAATTATTTCTTGAATGGTATTATTATTTTTGCTAACTATAAAAGAGGTTTTTCTTATCCCACATTTTAGGTTCAATTTATGTATTTCAGAAGCATTGGTTCTGAGCATAATGGTTTTTGTTTGTTAGATCTAACATACATAAATAAACCGACAAAAAAAATAATGAATGGAGAAAAAGTAAGGAAGATGCATGTGTCATAATGGGTCTTAATTTTTGTAAAATTAGGTATAGTTTAAAATAGCAAAATAAGCAAGGACATTGCATGATGACTTTACAAGGAAGATCAACACAAAAATTAGAATGTCTTTTAGAGAATCAAAGTAAAAAAATAATAATTAGAAGCTGTGATAGAGACAACATAAGTTGTGATGTGTAGCCAGTCTTTGAGACAGTTCATCGACCAAATAAGTGAGATAGACTTCATTATGAAGTGGTGGTAGCAATCAATGGTAGCTCTTACCAAACTACATCTCTTTACAATGGATAAATAATAATTAACCACTTGAATTATATTGAATTATTTCTTTTTGGGTATCAAAAGATCATGTTTAGTAAAAAAAAATTTGGAGGAAATTATTTCTTGAATGGTATTATTATTTTTGCTAACTATAAAAGAGGTTTTTCTTATCCCACATTTTAGGTTCAATTTATGTATTTCAGAAGCATTGGTTCTGAGCATAATGGTTTTTGTTTGTTAGATCTAACATACATAAATAAACCGACAAAAAAAATAATGAATGGAGAAAAAGTAAGGAAGATGCATGTGTCATAATGGGTCTTAATTTTTGTGATAATGGGTCTTAATTTTTGTGATTGAATTAGGAGAACTAACACATGGCTCTGGGCATTTATTTATTTGTTTATTTTAACTTATTATTTTCTATATATTATTATCTTTTTTTTAAAGTTGAGGTGTAATCGCTGGGAATCACTCTCATATAATAATATATGAAATCTTATTATATAACGAAGGGTTTCAAAGATGATAATTCAGAAAAGTGTGATACGTGTTAAATTATTTTGATGTCAACTGTTAAATTAAATTTTTTTTATTTAAATTATTGAGAATTGACTTTTTATTAAAGAATTTTGAAACTAAATATTTATACATCTAAAAAAATGTTAATTGTTCATAAAAAATATTTAGTTAACCTTTAAAATAATAATAAAATTTAAAATCTCAAGTTTCTAATGTAAAAAGGTTAATATTCAAATAAATTCATAACTAACATTTTTTTTTAAGATTATAAGGCAACGAAAAATTTATAGTCACATCCTTTTTTATATTTTGTTTGTATTCTCTTTAACTATGTTTAAGTTTTGTTATTTGGGTATGTACATAATGTGTGCAACATACAAAATTAATCAATATATTTAGGATATTTAAATTTTAGTGTTTATCTTTAATTTTTTAAATTATGATATACATTTTTTAGTAATTTTCTTCTTCTTTCTCCTCCTCAGCCGTAGTTTAGTCTTCTTCTTTTATTTTATGAGTTTTAGCATTCTTTCTTTTTTTTTCTGAGTTTTACTCAAACTTGTTCTTTCAATCAAATATATACGTAAACACAAATTAATTTGGAAAAAATTATAACACTCGCTGAAATTGCTATAATAGATTTATTTTCAAATAAGAGAGATGACTATGACGTTTTTAATAGGTCTCTTACTCTTTGTTCGTTGGCTTTACCATATGTATAGACTTAGCTAGGTCTATCCCATATGTATAGACTTAGCTAGGTCTATCACTTAAGATGCCAACGAGCATCACTGAATTTTCTTTTACTATAATGGCTATGAATTCTTTCAAGATTTGTAAAATCCACATAAGTTTTTAATATTACAGTTTAACACTTTTTAGTTATGTGAATATTACCAATACGTAGTGATTCTCGCGATGACACCTAATATTTTTTAATCTTATTATCTCCTATATATTTTTATTAAAAAAAAGTTGAGATGTCGTCAACAGAATCACTCTCATATACTATATTTACAAGTATGTCATTATAATGAAAAAATATATTTAAAAAGTACTCATGTAAAAAATTAAAAATAAACATTAAAATTCAAAATAATTTTTAATAAGAATAATTAAGTTAAATACTAGCATTTAATTTAGTTTAATAATTACAAATAAGCACTAACAAATTATAGATAGTTTTTATCAAAAAATATAAATATATTTTAATTAGTTTAATTTAGTTTAATAATTACAAATAAGCACTAACAAATTATAGATAGTTTTTATCAAAAAATATAAATATATTTTAATTAGCTAATTAAAAAACTAGGTAATTTCTCGGACCATATGCAATTTTACATATTCTAAATGATATTTTTCGAAAACTTATAACTATTGATGGTTTTCGTTAGTTTTAAATTAATAAAATATTTGTAATGATATATTTTATAATTATTCTAATAATTAAATTATAATGACATTTCTAATAATTAAATTATAATGACATGTTCGTAAATATGGTCCGTGATAATGATTCTGGTGACGATACTTAAGTTTTTTTGCTTTTCAAATAATATATAAAAGATGTTGTTAGTCATCATTATTTTAAATAATAATAATTAAGGTAAAACACTAATATTCAATTTAATCTAATTATTATAGAAAACACTAACAAAGACAATCTTTATCAAAAATATAAATATTTTATCTACATAAAATCATATTATTTGTTAGTAGACATTTTTTAAATAATAATTATTACGATAAACACTAAAATTAAATTAAATTCAATAACTACAAATAAACCTTAACAAATTGTTACAACTTAAAGTAAAAAATTAATAATTAAGATAAACATCAACATATAATTAGGTATAATGATTAAAAATCTTATACTATAATGAAAAATTAAAGATAAATACTGTAATTTGAAATTTTTTAAATAATGGTTATCAAAATAAACAATAACATTTAATTCAATAATCATTGATAAACACTAACTGACTAATTGTAGATAATATTTATCAAAAAAAATGATTTCCTATATATTGTTATATATTACCTAATGTAACATTTGTATGGGAAATGCATCTTATTCTCTGCTTTTTGTCGCTTTGCATCAACTATTAAAATTTTGTCTCTTTTCAGAAGAAGTATTAACATACATTTATTGTGGACTTAATTGTCTTACTATTTTAATTTTTTGGTAGTGGGTATGTATTGGATATCAACCATCAAAATTCTAAAGAATTAGATTCCATTATGGTCTATAATATCTAAGTATGTATTGGATATCAACCATCAAAATTCTAAAGAATTAGATTCCATTATGGTCTATAATATCTAAATAATTTTGGAGCATGTGATTCACTTTATTATTAGGCTCCTATTGAAATTCATCAACAAATATATTTAAGTAATTGGCCGTAGTGTTTAACCATCCAAAAGTCACTAATTATTCCAAGATTAACTTTATCTTCAAAAAGAATAATCAAGAAAAATAAAAGAAAATTCGAAGAAATTAGTAAAGTTTTGGTGAAATTGCATTAGTTGTATTTTCCAAAATTGGATTTATGTATGAATACAGTATTGAGTCAAGAAAAGGAAATAAAAGTTGAAATTAATATTTAGGATAGAAATTGACTTTTCTGATAAAATCAAATTAAATACTGAAAGATACAATTTTTCCATTGTTCTTAACTTTGACAAGGAAGAGGGAAGAACTTGGGTTCTTTCTCTCTTTCTCTTAATTTCCTTTTTCATTCATTCTTGGCTCAATACCAAAAAGGTTCAATTTTTATTATTTAATTTTTTCTTTGAACTTACTCTGAGGCACTATTGTCCATTGGTGAGATGAGATAGATTCACTCTCTTTAGATTTTGTGCTTTAAACTTTCTGCCTATAAATATTATTTTCTTCTTCAAATCTGAGCTGAGATCTGTACCCAGAGAGAGGGAGAAAAATGAGCATCACTAATGAAGACGCTATCAAGCAATTACGTACTTTAATGGAAGACGGTCTGTGTTTTTATTTATCTTGCTTTTTATTTGAAGATCGTCAACAAAATCTCAAAATTTTAACTAATAAATTTTATTTTTCTGGTATTGAAACAGTTGATGATTCACTAAAAGAGTCGTATCGGGTTAGTAAAATTTCACTTGCTTATCTCCTTCAATCTTTAGATTCTTTGAAAGATTCGAACCTAAATATAGATTTGGGTTTTATACATAGATTTTTAAAAATCCATGCTTTTGGTATTTGATGATCAGCATTGGTTTGATGGGTTACAATGATCTGGATCTAAATTTGATTCAGTGTTGTTGGATCTGTGAATTTTAAGTTGGATCTTTCTTATGTTCTTCTGTTTATGTGATTGTTGCAGAACATTCATCAAGGATACCCAACTGAAGCTTTATCACGTTTTCTTAAAGGAAGAGATTGGAATGTTCACAAAGCTCATACAATGGTTTGCTTTCATCTTCCTTTAGATCTGTCTTTGATGCTTTTCTTCTTCAACCTAATGACATCAAGTGTTTACAGTTGCTTGACTGTTTGAAATGGAGGACTCAAAACCAGATAAATGGAGGACTCAAAACCAGATTGACATGATTCTAACAGTGAGTTTTCAGCTTTTTTTAACATCCAATTCTGTGTTTTTGTGTGATCCTTTGATTGATTTTTTTTCTGGCAGAAACCTATTGTTCCTGTTGAACTGTACAGAGCAATAAGAGACACACAACTTGTCGGTTTGTCTGGATATTCAAAAGAGGTACAACTAGTTTGACTTTATTCAAAGAATGTAATAACCATCAAAACAAGTTGGATCCATTTGTTAAAATCATTGGACTTTTTCTTAGGGTCTCCCTGTCATTGCTGTTGGAGTGGGGCTTAGCACATATGACAAAGCCTCTGTAAGCATATATCTATTCATCTTCCACTGAAAGAATTGATAATATGAAGTTGAAACTCTCACCATTGGTTTCTGATTCTTCATTCAGGTTCACTACTATGTACAGTCTCACATTCAAATGAATGAGTACCGCGATCGTGTTGTATTGGTAAGACCAAAACTCTATTTGATATAGCTTTACATATACTTGTTTGATTGTTACAATCTTGTTTATATGATTTTCTTTTCTGTAGCCATCTGTTTCAAAGGAACAAGGACGACCAATTTGCACTTGTTTGAAAATTTTGGATATGTCTGGTTTGAAACTTTCAGCTTTAAGTCAAATAAAGGTAAGAATAATGTCTGTGTTCTTGTGTCTAATTGTCTCTTCAGAACATGGTTTTGATATCTTCTTTGTGCAGTTATTGACAGCCATAACCACAATAGATGATTTAAACTATCCAGAGAAGACGGAGACATATTACATTGTCAACGCACCATACATATTTTCTGCTTGTTGGAAAACCATAAAGCCTCTGTTGCAAGAGCGAACAAAAAAGAAGATTCAAGTTCTTAAAGGTTGCGGAAAAGATGAGTTACTAAAGGTAAGCAAGCAAGCAATTCAGTGTTACCTATTTGTGAAAACAAATCTTCAAGTTTTTGAAAACATTTTGATATGATGATGCAGGTAATGGAGTACGAGTCTCTCCCGCATTTCTGTAGAAGAGAAGGATCTGGTAGTGGCAGGCATATCTCAAATGGAACAACAGTAGACAATTGTTTCTCCTTTGATCACCCTTTCCATCAAGAGCTTTACGATTATGTCAAGCAACAAGCTCTGGTTAAAGGGTCGAGTACACCGATCAGACATGGCTCAGTCCATGTTGTGTACCCTGAGCCAGACACAGAAGACAACAAGATCTTTGATACCTTAGAAACTGAGTTTCAGAAGCTTGGAAACGATCACAAGATGTGATTTTATCTTGCATTATAAGTAACATGAGTTCCTCCCCATCAAGGGAAACCGGAATTTGTCTCTGGTTTATGAGTAGTATTTACAATATATATGCATGATTTTTACTATCTTATGGCTGTAAAAACTAAAGCTGATGCACTTGCTAAAAGAGATCAAACTTCTTATTCTTTGTTTCCTATTCAATAGCTTCAAATCTGTGTTCAACCGGCATGTTTGACTGTAGGAAAAAGTCAATAACGGTTTGTAGAAGTCAATAACGGTTTGTAGACAAAATGTCTCGGAGTTGAAATAAACCTACTTCCAAACAGACAGCCCATAATACCTGTTTCCAAACACTTTGTCTTAAAAAGTTATAATTACAAAAAAGCGGATTAGTCTGCTAATCCAAAATAGATTAGTCCACAACACAAAAGCTGAGAACAGCGATGGGCTGACCACGAAGCCCATACCCGTATCCACTAGAACCTTCACGATCCGGGTATGCGGGTCATGGCCCTTAATTTTTTTTTTGTTAAGACGGCGTTAACTCTTGTTGATCAAAAGTTCTTTTTTTTTTATTGAACAACACGTTCCTCGCCTACTTTAAACCCTGCGATTCACAGACCAGCTTGGAAAACACGCCGAAATAACAAAATGGCTTCTATTGCTCTTCGAGCTCGTCTTATGCCAAGATTAACAAAGTTGTTAACTCTTGTTGATCAAAAGTTCTTTTTTTTTTATTGAACAACACGTTCCTCGCCTACTTTAAACCCTGCGATTCACAGACCAGCTTGGAAAACACGCCGAAATAACAAAATGGCTTCTATTGCTCTTCGAGCTCGTCTTATGCCAAGATTAACAAAGTTTGGATCTCGTAATCTGAGATCATTTCCAGAAGCATCTTCCTCGAATCCGTCGTCTAGGGTTCAAGGAATGTCCTCTTCCCAGTCGATGTTTTCTGATTTCCCACCGTCTAATACTCCTCCTCCTCCTCCTCCTCCTCCTCAAGCAGAAGCTGTTGCTGCGGAAACTCCTCCTCCTCCTCCTCCTCCTCCTCAAGCAGAAGCTGTTGCTGCGGAAGATCTGGGAAAGCAAGGGAAAGGTCTTAAGTATCTTGGTAACATACTCCTATTGGCTTTCACTGGTGCTACCGCTGCTACTGGTTACGCAAGTTATGGTCTGTACTCGCATTCCCTTTTCCATTAACCTAATTTCTTCTCTCGCCTAGATTACTGTTTCCGATTATACTGGTGATCGGCGTTCAATGTTGCTCTCGCTGTTGAGATGTGTTGTGCTTTAATCGTAGCTTTGCATTTTAGTTTCCCATGTTTATCTTTTGAATCCATTGTTCCTCACTAGGTCGAACTGTTCTTCGTTATTTTTGTTCGAATCGTGAAACAATCATGTCTTATTTTACAATGTTGCCTCTTTTACTTCTGATTATACAGCTTACACAATAGATGAAGTGGATGAAAAGACTAAGGCGTTCCGAGAATCAGCTAAGCAAACACCAGTTATTAGTTCTTCTGGCATTGATGTAATCGATGTGAGTGACTTTTTTAACATTGTGTCACGTCAAACTAATGTTGGCTATTAGTATTACCATGATTTCTGTATTTTACTAGTTGATTTTCATCCTCTTTTTGGAGAAGCAAATCAACTTTCTCTAGTCTCTGGCTTTAGATTTATATCTCGATTGCTACTTATCCTTTGTGCTGCCATTCTTCTCCGCTTTAAGGGATTGTTTGTAAGGTTCTTTGAATTAATACTCTATGTACTCTTCTCTCTGCAGAAATGTCAAACTATGTTGTACTCTGCTGCAATGACAGGTATCCCTTTCCCCTCTGTCTTCATAACTAATACTATGTCGTTAATTAAGCATAGGATGAATTGCTTTGCTTGAATTCTGATCAGGTTCTGCTAAAGCCATTGATAAGTATTTGGAGCTTAGGCAAATTGTCGAGGAACAAGTGAAAGTACGGCCTTTCACCGAGATACAACATGACTTTTTGTTTCATCTTTTTCTTTTCTTCTCTTCTAATTTCTCATATAATTTCAATGTTCTGTCTGATTCTTTATAGGGCTACACTGAACCTCACTCAGAAAAGCTTCTTCCAGATTTGCACCCCTTAGAACAGAATGCCTTCACTCTAGTTCTTGATTTGAATGAGACATTGATTTATACAGACTGGAAGGTAACGATTTCATTGATTTTCTGATCACCAAAAACTTACATCATATATTGTGAATGTGTGGCTCTGAGTCTGTGATGAAATAAACCTGTCTTGGTGAAACTGATTTGTTTTCTTAAGTTTTGATTTGTCTAACTTCTCTCTCTTTTACATTACCAATATGTTTAGCGAGAAAGAGGGTGGAGGACATTCAAAAGACCAGGTGTTGATGCATTCTTGGAGCATCTTTCAAAGTTCTATGAGATTGTTGTGTATACTGACCAGACGGATCTAGTAAAGTCACCATTCGATTTTTTTTTTAGTTTTTGCTTCTAATGCCATAGTAATGCGGCAACTAATACTTGTCTCATTGCTTCTAGTACGTAAATCCGGTCTGTGAGAAGTTAGATCCAAATTTTTTATCCTGTCAAAGCAAACTTCTTCACTTGCAAGACTCGCTGTTTCTCAACTAACTGTTTAACTTCCTGTTGAACCTAGGATCTGTCAAAGCTGAACAGAGATCCGAAGAGGATTCTGTATCTTAGCGCAAGTGCCATTGAAACAACCCTTCAGCCAGAGAATTGCTTGCCAATCAAGCCTTACAAACTAGAAACTGATGACACGGCCCTAGTTGATCTGATACCGTTTCTTGAATGTAGGTATTGCGAACTGCCAAATAACATAAGTTATATGATAGTCTCCTGAACTGCCTTTATTAATGTTGTCTGGTTGTTCTTTTTGTTTGGCTAATGCAGACGTTGCACGTAGCAGTCCAGCTGACATCAGACAGGTTTTGGCTTCTTTCCAGAGTAAAGATGTTGCCAAAGAGTTCTTTGACAGGTCCACAGAGTACGAAAAGTGAGTTGAGCAGAACTTATTCTTCACCCAATCGTATCAATGCAAAATATGTTGCTGGTGTGCCACTAAGTTTGTCATATTTCTATGCAGACGAAGGCAAGAACAACAAGGCAAGAACAACAACAACGGGGACAAGGCCGACTCTGGAAGCGATAGACTATCTAGTATTAATGTATGGCAAGATGCAATTGTGTCATCCACCATTGATGCTGCACACAAGAAAATAGGAACAGGATACTCTGTTCTTCACTATGGGTGTAGGTTAGAGTCGAACTAAAATGGTATCTTTCTCATCACAGAGTTGGTATATTTTTACCAAATTTCTTCGACTTTTATGTGAGAAGTAACAAATAATCACATCATATGAGAGGTTCCAAATTTCTTCGACTTTTATGTGAGAAGTAACAAATAATCACATCATATGAGAGGTTTATTACTAGTTGATTAACAAAGTATTCTTCTGATCTATATTTGAGTTAATAATGATTTGTGGTTGTGATCTTTGTGAAATTGTTGGTTGTTAGTTTCAGTGTCTTAAGGTGCAAAATCGTTAGGGCTACTACAGTTAGGTCAATAACTCTCCAACGCCTTTAAACACAATTTGGACATTATTCTGAACCAAATAATTTTTCAAGTTTTGTAAATTTGAGAACTCATCAAAACATGGACGGTCCAGGTCTAATTAGTTTTTGGTTTTGTTGTCATTGCAAGTGTAATGTTATGGAACACTCGAGAAGCACCCGTGTCTCATCAAAATACTCTATTAGACTTCTCAATATGTTGTTTTGTTAAAAATGATTAGTTGATTTTGGATGTTTATGATTAATCGATGTATGCCACAATACGATTGTGGACGGCTTATTTTCTTGAAAAAAAAAGAAAAAGAAAACGATTGTGGACGGCTAAGAATAATGATGGGCCTGTAATTGTTACTTTGGGCCTATAAATGTTAGTTTGGGCTCAGTTTATGTTGTTATTGCTTACATAGATAAAGGTCCCGCGAAGAACAAATAATGCTTCCCATTTCAAAATCCTTTGTTTTGTCCGTTCTTTACTGTCACCTTCTCGGTCTTTAATTCCTCATTGCATCGGGAAGGTCAGAATCGTCTGGTTTTCAAATCGAAGTTTAATATTCTTTCTAATCGGGCAGAAAATTGTGAAGGGGTACGATGAATTTAGGGGATTTGAACAAGGTCTGGGAAATTAAGGCTTTGAAAAGGAAACCTAGGGAAGATGAAGCGAGGAAGATTCTGGAGAAAGTAGCGAATCAAGTTCAGCCGATTATGAGTAGACGAAAATGGCGTGTCAAGCTTCTCTCAGAATTCTGGTAATTAATTCAATTTTTGCAAGTTTTAATTTCTTTTTTAGGGCTCATGATGTTGAAACCTAGGGAAGATGAAGCGAGGAAGATTCTGGAGAAAGTAGCGAATCAAGTTCAGCCGATTATGAGTAGACGAAAATGGCGTGTCAAGCTTCTCTCAGAATTCTGGTAATTAATTCAATTTTTGCAAGTTTTAATTTCTTTTTTAGGGCTCATGATGTTTGTTCTCGACATTTTTGAAATTGTAGCCCAACAAATCCAAGGCTTTTGGGGGTGAATGTAAATAGGGGCGTGCAAGTGAAACTGAGGCTTCGGAGGGTAAACCAGGATGAATCTTTCTTATCGTACCATGAAGTCCTTGACACAATGCTCCATGAGCTTTGTCACAACACAACGCCCATGGTCCTCATAACGCAAGTTTCTATAAGCTTTGGGATGAACTTCGAAAGGTATCTTCCTTCATCCTTTTGTGCTTATTTGACCACNNNCTCCTCATAACTGATCTTTTACCATCATGGTTTATTATTTTATTAATCCAGGGGATAACACTGTGATAGCTTTTAAAGAAAAATGATTTCAACTTTTCTTTTCCATGTTGCATTGCCAAATTTTCATTTGTTTGTTCCTATAATGTTTAACTAATTCGTTACACAGGAATGCGAGGAGTTGATGTCAAAGGGTATAACAGGGACCCAGCAGGGATTTGATATGCCTGGGAAGCGTTTGGGTGGACTTTCTCATCAGCCTCCTCTATCATCTCTCCGAGCAACTGCAGCTACAGCAGCAGAAAAAAGAGTACGTGCGGGGAATCTGTTACCCTCTGGACCTCAACGTCTTGGTGGTGATATCAGCATTAAGTCAGATCTTAGTCCAGTTCAGGCTGCTGCAATGGCTGCAGAAAGGGGTGATATCAGCATTAAGTCAGATCTTAGTCCAGTTCAGGCTGCTGCAATGGCTGCAGAAAGGCGTTTACTTGATGATATTTGGTGTGGTTCTCAATCCACAGAGGATTTAGAAGACGAAGAAGAGAATAATAGTGAAACATGTAAGGAACCCATTTCCGTAAGAGAAGATTGCTCAAGCTTGAATGCAAAATCAGGAAAAAGATGTCGTAGCTTGTCCAATCCATTTCCGTAAGAGAAGATTGCTCAAGCTTGAATGCAAAATCAGGAAAAAGATGTCGTAGCTTGTCCAATGGCAGTTCTGGTCCTGCATCTTCCAGTCATCAGTTTGGATCACATGTCATTGATTTGGTAGAGGGAGCTTCTGAAACAATATGTACTAAAAGAAGTTGCACCTCAGACAATCAAGGTCCCTATTGTTCCAAAGATGAACCAACCTCCGGTGTCATGAAGTCATCAGTAACTTTTCCATTGACTAGTCACAATGCAAACAGAGACTCTTCAATGTGGGAGTGTGCAGAATGCACCTTATTGAACCCAGTAAGTCATGCCGTCCTTAGAGAGAGTGTATGTTTTTCTGAATTTAAACTTGAAACTTGTTGTTATCTCAATTCCATTTTTCATGATATGTCTTGTTTT
>CM071718.1:6175504-6187063 GCA_036630335.1 Physaria fendleri | reverse complement strand
TCCTTTTTTAATTCTAGTGAATTATGTGGGTTTACATGTATTTATTATATATTTGAGAAGATTGAAAATGACATTCTTCTTCAAATAATGTCATACTAAATTAAGGCCTACACTTTCGACAAAAATAAAATAAAAATTAAGGCCTAAACATGTTATCCTTCAACCTATCAGTTCATTTATAGGGCTGCAGATTCACTTAATGTCAAAGAACCTAAGGTCAGGGCGGGTCCTGAGGGGAGGCGAGTTAGACGGTCGCCTAGGGCATCAAAAAATTTTAGAGCATTTGGGGCATCAGTTTTTCTAAAACTTTGTATGTTTAGGGCATCAACGCTTATTCTGAAACTGTAAACTTGTTATGTAGTCTGTAAATTTATTATACAACTGTAAACTTGTTCCAATATTTTCTTTAGCTTATAGTTTTACAAAAACACCAAGGGCATAAAAAAAATTTCGTCTAGGGCATCCAAAATCTCAGGACCGGCACTGCTTAAGGTGCACAAGAACCCTAATCTCAAGTCTAGTTAGTTTTCATATTATACTAATCAGAATTTGCACAAGAACCCTAATCTCAAGTCTAGTTAGTTTTCATATTATACTAATCAGAATTTTTCATTAATTGAGCCTCGAGGACAAGGTTCTTTCCGGTGATATATACAGTCGATGGAAAGCAACATGACGACATGGGTTTAAGCAGACACCCAATACACATGAGGAAGGCAGACTCCAAGTAAATGGGACTAAGTCTTGGGGAAAACAATTTTATGTTTTGTATGTAATCAAAAAACTTCCCTAAAAATAGCTAGGAAACTAGTCTTCCACTTGGTATTTCCACCTTACCTTTTTCCCCTCTTTTAGAAACCTCTGAAATTCCAGCATTTTACCATAAAGATGTAAAGCTATATATTTGTATTTATGAAGCAAATGGGAAAATATGTCCACTAATTCACTGAACAGTTTGTGTCGACATGGTTCCACAATGAAGTTAAGCTCTTAACCCCAAAATTAAGGATGCACAAATAAGTTATTAAATGACAAAGGAAGGGTGTTGTTATATTCCAAAAGTGTAATATCAGGAGTCTCTATCATTCCCAAGGCTGGATCTAACATTCAGTATAAGGTGTGAACTAATCATAGAGAAGTATGCATCAAAACAACCTGAGATCTTGACCAACATGGCCAAAAAAAACACTTGGTTAATATTAGAGGGTTCTAGTAAACACTACACGAGTTTTAGTTTTGACCATGTACAACCATATTGATTAATAATAGACCCCTACCAAAGAGGTTAGTAGTAGTCACAGCAAAAGCTACAAAATTGTGGATTGTCCATTCCAAACGAACAAAGCTAAATTAATTCGTTGCACACACAATTGGTACTAAGTGTTGTATGTGTATGCAATGATTTATAAGATAAATTACACATCAGAACGTATCAAACAAATCCTAAACCACATGCAAATTTTTTTCCAAAATAACATAAAATCCATGCAGAAAAAAATCAAGAAAAAACAACAACAAAAAAGTAAGAAGCTCTAGCTCATCACTACATTGTTCTTACTCAAATCTGCTACTTTATCTCATGTATCTTCTCTCATAACCATATACCAAAACACTACAGAACCGTTAAACCCATTAGAGATCTGCCTGAAATTTTTTAAAATTTTTTTGTCTTTTTTATTTTTATTTTATTTTTTTCTCAGAAAAGTAAAGGGTTCACTAAAAAAGGGGCAAAAATGAAAAACCCCAGAAAGGAAAAGTCATACTCATCACCGGAAGAGAAGCTATAAAGCTTGCCGGAGGCAGAGACGACGAGAAGAGCAACGGATGCGTCACAGAGAACAGAAAGCTGACGAGCTTTCTCGATGAGACCATTACGACGTTTGGAAAACGTAACTTGTCGGCTACTTTTGTTCTCAATTCGCTTGATTTCTATTTTTTTTCTTCCCATAGCTTCACTCTCCGATAGGCTTTTTGCCCTAATTTGATCTTGTGGTTGGGTTATAATTGCCGGAGATATCTTTCTTTCTTTTTTTTTTTTTTTTTTTTTTTTTTTTTTTTTTTTTTTTTTTTTTTTTTTTTTTTTTTTTTTTTTTTTTTTTTGTCTATTTTGCTTTTATTCTTCGGTCCAGTGGGTGTTTTTTTATTCTTTGGGAGTAAACAAGATTGATGAAAAAAAAAAAAAGAAAAAAAAAAGATACTGAAGAAAGCTGCCACGTGTACAGCATTGACGAATACCAGTTAGACAAAGAAACAAATGATATAATATAAAAGTATGATGGACAAAAAAACAGATATATTAATTAAGCTTTGTGTAAGAAAAAAAAAAGAAGGATGGTGAAGAAAGCTGCCACGTGTACCGCATGAAGAATACTAGTTGCTCTTTCCTCGTTAATAACAACTCTTAATTTAGAAACAAATGATTTAGTTTGACAAAAAAACAAAACAAAAAAAAGAAGAAAGAAAGGAAGAAGGAAGTCTCGAGAAACTTCGCCGCTAGGGTTTCGCCGTCTCATCTCCGCCGCTTGTGGCCATTTTCCGGATTCCGGAGGCTACTTTAGCTCCGGATCCGGCCCTCCTGTCGTCTGATTCACCAAGGTGTACAGTTTTCGACCTTTCTTTTCTCGTTCGTGGAAACTCGGAGATTGAAGAAACTGGATGAAGACTATCGGCTCACTGTTTATTCCTCCAGAGTCTTCAAGCTTCAGAGATCTAGCGAAGCGGGCTTTTGTTGAGATCGGAAGCTTAAAAACTTCCGAGTCTACAACTGCTTCCATGGATTCCGAGTCTACGACAGTACAAAGAAGGGATGGAGTTGTGAGTTGAAAAATCCCACATAAATCGTCCCGGCCAAGCTTACTACCGGAGCCTTAATAAGGTCGTCGAGTATTCTCCTGAAGCGTTCGTCTCAAAACCATCACAAGCCACACCAGTGAGGCCTCTAGAAGCATGGTTCCCTGTTTCGAGGTTGGGATGTGAGGATCTTCGCGAGGTACAAGAAGACCGATAGACTCGTTGAACCTATGCTCACGGGTGTTTTGGTCTATGGAAAAAGTTTGCAAGTTAGGTGGATTCTGGTTTCTAAGGGTTCAATTTCTAATCATTCCTTGTTTGAATCTCAGATTAACTCATGTGATTGACCCCAAATCGCCGGTAATTCATCGGCTGCTCTGTGTGGTATTACAGCCGCCGGATTTCCCACGTAAAGAAGACTCTAGAATTAGGGTTTCTTTGTGTGGGCTTTGTTGAATTGTAAACTGGGCTGAAGGCCCATAGAAAAGTTTGTTTATATTTGTAGTTGTACTGTATTTTATATAAATGAAACATTCAGAGTTTCAGACGACCAAAAAAAAAAAAAAAAAACAAATTTATATAAATGAAACATTCAGAGTTTCAGACGACCAAAAAAAAAAAAAAAAAACAAATGATATAATATAAAGTACGATGGACCAAAACATATATATATTAATTAAGGTTTTTATAAATAATCCGTTGATAGATGCGGATAGGGATAGGCAAAATACCCGAAAACCAATCCGAAAAAATCCAATCCGAATCTGAACCAATATATATACATACTTGAACGGATATGTTTTCCGTAAACCTGAATATCCGAACCCGAACCGAACCGAAAGACCGGACATATCCGATAATATTTCAAATATAACTTAGATATATAACATACTAATATTTAATATTTGGTAAGTGTAAATCACAAATAAATATTTATATTGATATAAACATATTAAATATTACAAATAAATATTTATGTTGATATAACCGTATTAAAATATTATTATAAATTAAAATTTTGTAAATAAAATTATAAATAACATTGTTATTATTAAATTTATTAATTTATAAGTAAAAATGTATAAAAATATAATTAATATATAACATAATGAGTTAATAAAAAACTAAATTAGTACTATACATCAAAAATAAATCAGAAAAAATTAGTGGCTTATATAAGATAATTTTTAATATAAAATAAATCAGAGAGGGTCTATCATTTGTCTCAAGAGCTAAATCTGCTAAGATTTTCACAAAGAATTTTAAGGATTGTTTTAACCAGGTTTAGTGTTTTCGGCTTATATTCGGAGTGTTTCCTTGCTCCCTATCCATTTTTATGTTTGTTTGAATTTGAATCTTGTCTCAAATCCCTTTGTAGCTTAAGCAATATTATGTCCCTTTGCTTCTTTTAGTTTCTTAATCCGCTTTAGGATTAAAGCGTTGGTGGTAAACAGTTTGTTTATTTGATGTAAAAAATAATTAATAATAATCCGTTAAACTTATTTTATATAAATAATGATAGTGTTCATATCCTATTACATGCGTATAAAAATTGTTATCATTAAACGGTGGAGACATTATCCTTACTAAACAGAAAATTTATTAATTGCCAAAATAGGCATGTACGTTCGGATTCAAACCCACTTTTTCAAGATTTTAGGTTTAAGATTTAGACATCTTTTTTTTTTGATCGGCAAGACATCTAAAATCCACTCGGCTATTTATTATGTTAGCTTTGATTCGATTCAGTTTATTTCAATTCAGTTTAGGTTTGGTTTATCCATTTTCTTAACTAATGATTTTTTCTTTATTGTAATATGAATCCGAGAACATAAAAATTTCTCATTCTAACATAGATTTTCATCATTTACGAAACATTTTCAAATTCATATTTATCTTGCTGATAGAATTATTGCGAATTACATTGAATCATCAAAGATTTTTTGTTTGTCAGTACATATAACTTAAAATGAGAAACATGCTAACAAATTTATAAACCATATTAAATCACTTTTGTTTAGTGTTTTTGCGCTAAGGCACTTAAAATTTTTGGTTACATCAATTGCAATAATTTCACTATATAAAACTTTTTAATGCATATGAAAACATAAAATTTATGAAATTCACAATTAAATAGATCTTTTAGATCTCTATAAATTTAGTTTAAGAAAATACATCGAAAGAAAAGGAAAAAATGAAACTGTCATTGTTGATAATAAAAACCAAACACAAAGAAAAAAATTTTTAAAAAAAAATTATGGTTAATAAAAATCAAACACAAAGGAAAAAAGCGAATTAAAAAATTAGGATACATATATATGTCACTATATAATATGTATGGATATATATATAATTGAGTCTTGGGATTTATAAACTATTTTTAATATAAAATTCGATCGAATTGTTTCAAATACTACTAAAAAAAAAGGGTTATTTTTACGAAATTTTGTTACGTATATTTGTCATCATAAATTTGTAACATTTTAGATTAAAAAACTGGAAATTAAATTCTAAATTTTTCCAAAAGATTGGAACAGGGCCGATCCGGAAATTTCGGAGGCCCTAGGCAAAACTTAAGAAATATTAAAAAAAAAAAAAATTTTAAAAACCCAGTGGGCATCGAACCCGGAAAATGACACTCAGTCATTGAATGACCAACCACTAAACCACGTCGATACTCTGGTATTTGCCCTTCGAAATATATTTATATCTCTATCATTAATCTAAAATTCTAAAATTATGGGCCCCTAAAATTCCGGGACCCTAGGATTGCCTAGTAAAATCTATACCCGGGCCGGCCCTGGATTTGAAAATGTTCGTAGGAAAAAAGATAAGTATGTATGGTATTGGTAACCCTATATGCAACGTTCTTATCCTTTAGACCACGTACAACGGAGGTGGTGAATAATTAAATTTAACAGTTAAATACATGCAATGGCAAATGTAAAAGAGTGTTTAATTGACGTGGCTTAAATAAGGGTTGAAAGTATTCAATAGGTTGAATCTCCTTTTGTCTCACACATCTCAATTTTTTATTGATTCTAATTTTTATTTATGTTGGGGGGACAAATTGTGCAGTGGATTAAAACATATTAGTTTTGTTTTTTTTTTTTAATTTCTTTTCTCCTATGTTATTTAAATTCAAATTAAATAATATAATAATTACTTTTATTTAATTTTTATATCAAAATTTATAATTTTTTATACTCTATAAATAGAGATTTGTCTCATTTAATTTAGATAAAAAATTTTTTTCGTCAAAATATATTCCAATAATTACTCTTTTGATTCTCAAAACATTTTCTTTCTTAAAAAACATTCTCGACTAAAGGTGATTTCTGTATTTTGCAAATCATGTGCGTGCTAGATCCGAGTTGCGTGATTCAAATATATATTACGAGTTACAAACTACATGTTCGGAGTTTTATCCATGTTCCACATAGTGTTGTTTCACATAGCATTAAATGAAATTATGAAATCGCAAGCGAATTTATTCAAACATATGTAGGCAAAATTCGGAATATTTAGAGGCTAAATATTTTTTTTAATAAAATATTATGTGTGTTTTAATCAAATTTAAGTGTGTTTTAATAAAAATATTGGGTGTTTGAAGTATGTGGGATATTTATTTATTTATTTATTTTTTTTTTTGCTCCTAAAACAAACTACTCTACCCAACTAATCACCAATTTATCTCTGTTAAGCCTACTCTGCTTTGCAATCTTGTCGGCCACCATATTTTGAGCTCGAGGAATATAGCCGAACTGATAATTAGGATTCTTTTGCTTGCAAAGGTAAACAATGTCTTCAATAATTGAGAGATGATGGTGATGCTGAGTATTTCGTTGTTTCCAATGATTCAGTGCAGGAGCTTCATAAAGTTCTTTGGAATCTCCAAGGAAACGGACATTTGTATATCCCAACCTGTGCAAATGAGTGACAGATTCTCGTAAAGCGAAAGCTTCTGCTTGAAACGCATCATGTATAAACTGAGAGCTTCTTTCCTTGGAGTATTAGTTTACCCTGAGGGTCTAATACAATCCAACCAAAGCCGAAGTAAGCATTCTGGGAAGACCAAGAAGCATCAGTTAGACATGTGTACATGTCACAAGAGCCATGAACCATGCTCGAATTTGAGGAAATTGGTTGCACAGCGCTATAAGATGTTTTCTCTGTGCTTTCCCAAAGCATTTGATCTACAGAGGCTTGGTTGATAATGAAAGGAATAGGCGTTCTTTTTTCCTTGAAAACAATATTATTTCTTGCTTTCCAAATGCGCCACCCTAAAAAGAAAGGAAGAGTTGAGGAGTGAGTTTTGTGGAAAAGTGTCAAAGCTTTGAACCAATCTATGACAGATAGTTCTTCTTGTGGAAAGGCGAGATGAGGTAATGCTAGTTGCCATATTTCTCGAGATATTCTGCAATACCAAACCAAGTGAAAAGTGTCTTCTGGAACTTCTTTACATGATAGACAAGTATGATCCACAGGGCAGCCTCTTAAGATGAGATTGTCCATAGTGGCTAAGGCTTCATTTAGAATTTTCCACCAAAAATGTTTGATCTTGGGAGGTATGTTCAGTGACCAGAGGTAAGTAGATAGTTTCCTGCGAAGTGGCATACTTGAAGTTGTGGCCATTGACTGTTTACTTTTACCTGTGCTATTTTGGCAAGCATAATAACAGTGTTTGACAGTGAAAATTCCCCTTGGATGGAAGCTGTGTATTAGACGGTCCTTGATGTTATATAGTGATGGTTTTATTTGAAGGATCAGGGGAATGTCCTGAGCATCAACATGTGAGCTGAGAGTATGAACATTCCAAGTGTTACTGTCACTAATAAAGCCATCAGAGACAACTTGTAGACGATTAGTGTTCTCATGGGATTGTGTTGGTCGAGGTGGTCTTTAAAGCCATCAGAGACAACTTGTAGACGATTAGTGTTCTCATGGGATTGTGTTGGTCGAGGTGGTCTTGGAGGCTGAGTTGGTAGCCACTTATCATTCCAGAATTGAATATCTCTGCCATTCCCTACTTTCCAGCTACAATGTTCCTTAATAACTTTTAGGCCTTCATATAAACTTTTCCAAGCATAACTAGGCCTTTTGCCCAATTTTGCAGTAAGGATATTTAATTTTAAAAATGTGGGGTAGAATGTTGAATCTATTGTAGAATATAAAATAAAAATTAGTGTTGAATTATGAAATAGAAATGAGAGAAGATGATGTGTAATAATATTAAGGATATTGAATAAAAGTGGGTGTTGAAACGATTGTACATAGTATTAGACCAACTTTTGTGAATCTAAAATTATATAATATATATTACTATTTGGTGTACAGAAACTTAATGCCAAAAGAGTACCCCTACGAATAGATGGGTGAATGTATGGCATGGTTTATATCCAATCATCCCTACCTCCTTGTCCTTTTTTCTATATATGCCTTTTATTTTTTAATGGTTTTGGTTTAAAAATATTAAAATTAAAGGAATGGAAATGGATACCTGATTAGGAATGGAAATGGATACTTGATTTAAGTAGTATCTATATTTTCGGGTTCGGTTCGATTTTTCGGATATCGGTTTTTCGATTTTAGAGATTTAGACCTCATTTGGGTTCTTGAAAGTTTCGGTTCAGATTCAGTTGGGTATCGATAAAATTCGGTTCGGGTTTGATACTCCCGAAAAAAAAAAATTTATGTAAAAAAAATTATTAAAACATTAAATAATTATATATATAACCAATTATATAAAGCAAAGCTACCCCAATCAAAGATACCAAACGAATATTACCTTAAAGATACCAAACTTGAAGTAAAAACAGAACCAAAGTTCTCGAGTATTTTCTAATTGTTTTACTTGAAGTAAAAACAGAACCAAAGTTCTCGAATATTTTCTGATTGTTTTACTCGAAAAACGTAGATTCAAACCAAATAACTGAATGGCACCTCTTCTCAAAAATATTTTCGTATTTTTTAAAATTTAATTAGTTTAGTTTATGTTGAAGGAGTTGTTTAATCCGGATTATGACCAAACCCAATATTGTTCGTCCGTAGAAACCGATTACGTGATGCTTAATATTGAAGACATTAACTACTATTATTCAGCTGAGCCCATTGAGAAGGACAGACATACAGGCACCATGTATATATATGTTTTTAGTTATATAATTATAATTTGGAAATTTAAATTTTAAAATTAAACATAGTATATAATTATAAAAATTAGATATATAATTATAGTTCGGATACTTTTAATTACTCATGGATCTTCGGTTCGGTTCGGTTCGGCTTCGTTTTCGGTTCTTCAAGTTTAGAATTTGAGGTTCCATTCGGGTATTTTTATAAATTCTAGCGAGATTAGGTTCTATTTTTTCGGTTCGGTTCTTCCGGTTCGGTTTTTTTGCCCAGGCCTAAACACGACATAAGAATAATGCTCAAGTTTCTTGACAAAAAAAAAATGCTCAAGCGTTGAGTATATTTGACGTCAGTGTGGTTGGTGCTAGTGTGAGGTTGCACTTAGTCATTGTTCTCCTGCAGCTGTGTAGGGAATCAATGTCTCAAATGACCTTCTTCATCTCAAAACTGTCCAGAATAACTTCGTTTTAACATTTTATTGTTTTTCAATTTTTTAAAATACACAAAGTAGTATATTTTACTAAAATAACCTTATTACTTTACCTTATCCGTATCCTTCTTCTCCTCATTTCCACTCATTCTTCTTTCTCTTTTCTTTTACCGAGTTATCTTATCTTCTTTCTCGTTATGGACGATTTGAAAAATTTTCACTGATCTATTTCTTACCGAGTTATTTCTTCTTCTAAATCGTTATTTCTTCTATCTTCTTCTTCAATTTTTTCTTCATCTGACTCTTCTTCATCTGACCCTTCTTCCTTTTGTCGGTCTTCTTCTTCACACCAGAAACCACCACCTTCCATTCAATTGGTAAGTGATTTCTTCTTGTTCTTATCCTTTTTTAATCTTTATATCTAATTTGTTGTGATTTGTGTTTGATTTCAAAGTTAGGGTTTTTAGAAATTTGGGAATTGGAATTTTCATAGCAGAGAAAGTTTCTCAGATTTTTGTGGTTTTGCAGGTTGTACGTATGGCTAGAACCAAAAATCCTTCGTATGTAAGTCCTTCAGAACCCGTAGAGCCTCCTACGGATGAAGAATCTTCTGAAGAAAGTGTGGAAGAGGTACCTAATACAGACGATGAATCTTCAGAAGAAAGCGTGGAAGAGGCACCTCGTAGTGATGACGAGTCTCCAGAAAATCAAGTTGAAGAGGCACCTCTAGTGGATGAAGAAGCTTCTGCAAGTAATGAGGTATGCAAACCATATAGTATTGCAGGTTTTTCCTACTATTGCAGTATAGGTTTGCAGGTTTTTCAAGTATTGCAGGTAGTATCTTAGGTATTTCTGGTATTGCACGTTTTGTTAAGAAAATTTTTGGAGGTGTTTTTAGAAATGCAGGACAGTGATGCGAGGTATTATTTCAGTTGTTGCTGGTATTGCAAGCTTTGGTTTAGTATAGTTGCGTAGGTTTTTTTGGTATTGCAGGGGCATTTTGCAATGTAGTATTTCAGATATTTCTGGTATTTTTGGTATTTCACGTCTAGGTTTAGCCAGGTTTTGCAGTTTAGTATTGCCAGTTTTTCAGTACTAATATGAAGATTCTTTGCGATGTAGATGCAACCAATACCTCCAGAGAGGTTTTATTTTCATCGTTCGAAGTGGGGCAAAGGATCTAAAATCATCACCAAGTGCCCTCTCTCCGAAACTATTGAGTTTATAAAAAAACTCGGAGGTGATGAAGTCAGGTAATACTAGGTTTGATGGGTTCACCATTTTTTGCATAGATTTTGTGTAGTTATATGTAGTTTTATTGTTTTGGTAGATGCAACCAATACCTCCAGAGAGGTTTTATTTTCATCGTTCGAAGTGGGGCAAAGGATCTAAAATCATCACCAAGTGCCCTCTCTCCGAAACTATTGAGTTTATAAAAAAACTCGGAGGTGATGAAGTCAGGTAATACTAGGTTTGATGGGTTCACCATTTTTTGCATAGATTTTGTGTAGTTATATGTAGTTTTATTGTTTTGCAGGTGGTTCGAGAACCATCGGCAGTTCCAGCACCTGTTCCACATGCCCATGTCTACAAATCGGATGTGTACAGGGATATGGATGTTACTATTAAGAGCAATCCGGACAGATAAAAAAGAGGAGCTCTGGTTCGTGTTAAACGGGGTGCCATTTAGGTACTCCATAAGAGAGCATGCTATTATCACAGGGATGAACTGCAGCAGCAAGTTTCCCCCAAACTACATGCAATCGTACCCGAAATCACGAATTTTTGTGGGGAAAAAAGAGGAGCTCTGGTTCGTGTTAAACGGGGTGCCATTTAGGTACTCCATAAGAGAGCATGCTATTATCACAGGGATGAACTGCAGCAGCAAGTTTCCCCCAAACTACATGCAATCGTACCCGAAATCACGAATTTTTGTGGGGAAATATTTCGGAGCGAACGAACCGACAGTGAGCCAGGTGCGTGAACGAATAGGTTCGATGAGGTCAGGAAATGACAGGAGGCGGATGACACTTCTCTATTTTCTATCGACGGTGATAGTAACAAAGGCTCGAGCAGAATCCATTGATGACTTCCTCCTTAGCATTATCGATGACGATCGTCTATGTAGCAAGTTCCCTTGGGGGCGTCTAACCTTTCAGAACATATTTGAGACATTGAAATCAAGGTTGGAAAATTTCAATGGTAAC
>CM071718.1:6052433-6068657 GCA_036630335.1 Physaria fendleri | reverse complement strand
ACTTGAAAGTTACACAAAGTCTGCTTATGTCTGTATTGGACCATCTTCATTGCTAAATCAAATCTCTTTGGAACCTGGTTGTGTTTGGAGAGGTGTGCTACATCTTCACAATCCTAATTCTTAAAGGGTTTATTTTCTTTTAATAATAAGTTTATTGGCTCAAATGGCATCTACACTATTTCAACCTCCAAGTGACATGGTTAGAAAATTACAAAAGCTTTTAAAGTTATATCTTGAGACCAAATCAGGTTTCATAACACCTTGTATTTCTGCTTCAACACATAAATCAAGAAAGATTGCTTCTTTGAAGAGCCAACGACACTTTCTGTGAACATTACCACTTCTGTATGATGATGCCTTGTCTTCTTTCACAAATGGTCATTGTTTAGAATCAAAAACAGAAGATGCGAATTAATGGATAAAGAAAGAGGATCAAACTAAAGGTACCATTGCAAGAGGACACGTGGCGAAACACCATGAGTGAAGCATAGCCACTAAAATCATGCAAACTTGTAATCCTAAAACTTTGAAGAGCCAACCAACGAATCATCTTCTGACTCTGGATTTGGCTTGTGTCTGCGCTCGAATCGAACAAAAAAAGCATTCACCACATTCACCATGTCTCTAGCCCCGAGCAGTTATCCGTCTCTTTATTCTTCGCCTTCATTGCCAAGAACCCAGCAGACCAAGCAAAACCCTAATTTGATCACTCAATCCAGTTTCATTTCTGCCAAAAGTCTGTTCCTTTCGAGCAATTCGATTTCTTTATGTAATACCCATGTTGCAAAACGCCGGAATTTAGCTATGAAAGCGTCGGAAACAGAGTCGACGGGTAAAACTGAAGCAGGAGGAGGAGAAGGTGAAGAAGAAAAGTATGAAACATATGAAGTTGAAGTGGAGCAGCCTTATGGTTTGAAATTCAGGAAAGGAAGAGATGGTGGTACTTACATTGATGCAATCTTACCCGGTGGATCAGCTGACAAAACCGGGAAATTCACCGTCGGCGATAGGGTTATTGCCACCAGGTTTGTTCTTTCTCCCCTTGAACCAGTGGGATTAACCATAAGAGACTGAAAATTCTGACCGAAAAGTTTTAAAAAATTGAGAGTGCAGTGCAGTGTTTGGGACAGAGATTTGGCCTGCAGCAGAGTACGGTAGGACAATGTACACAATCCGTCAAAGAATTGGTCCGTTGCTTATGCAAATGGAGAAGAGAAATGGTTTGTTGTTTAGTTTATCTATTATATCTCTGAAGAACTTAGTTTTGGGGTATGCTCAGTCACACAATATGTGTTGTGACTTGTTCTCTTGCAGGTATAGTTGATGAGTCTGGTGAGTTAACAGAGAAGGAGATAATAAGAGCTGAGAGGAATGCTGGATTCATTAGCAGTAGAGTGAGAGAAATTCAGATGCAAGCTAATAGTCTTTCAGATATTACATTTTGAATTGCAGTGTTGTTCATAGAGTTGTTTTGATAGGTGCAAGCTGGTCTCTCGGCTCTGGAAGAAGCATTGAAGTCAGGATATGAAGATTTTAAGGTAAGTCCATGGAGTTGTGATGTTTCAGATGGTGTTTTGTTAAAACTTTGTAATTTGTTTTTGTTTGCAGAAAATCAGAACAGATCCAGATCTTGAAAATCTCAGGAAGTCTAAAGATTTTGATCCACTTCTGAAGCAATTCGATGAATCTTTCATCAATGAGAGTGCCATTAATGCTATCAAATCCTTGTTTGGCTTCAACAAGAAATAATTCACCTAAAGTTTTATGTCTTTTGATGTAATTTGTTCATAGCCCTTGTTTGGCTTCAACAAGAAATAATTCACCTAAAGTTTTATGTCTTTTGATGTAATTTGTTCATAGCTTCACTTCACTTCTTGGCTATATATATACTTGTGAGGAATTGTATTTGATCTTAAAAGGTGTTCTTTTTTTTACCACCAACGATAATACCTTCCTCCGTAGAGACTAAAAATATGTATACGTATTATCGGCACAGCCATATGCTTGGCCCGTTTAGCCCTATGACCGTCCTGCCTCTATAAAGGCATGAAGAATTGAAGTTTATGTCAGTTAACAGGAGTCCAAAAACCTTTTAAAGACAATTGGAGACTCTAAGCGAGCGCTTGTGTGGCTTTAGACTGATTTTGGTTTGCAATGATGTAAGGGTCCTTAGATTTCAAACACCCTAATATTGAAGAAGAAATCAGGGTTTGTTTTAGTTTTAGCTTTAGTTAATTCTGGTTAGGACATGTTTCTCTTTGAACAAAACAGGAAAAATAACCTTCAAACAAAACAAATAAAAGATACTTTTCAAGAGCGAAAGATAACAACATCTAATATTCTAAATCTTATTTTACCAATCACTTTTTATTTGTGCTGAATTTGAAATACAAAGTCTGTCTAGCAACAAATTTTCTTGTTAGAAACATTTGACCATTGAAAGAATTCTAATATTATGTATTTCTCTTACGATCAATTCAACTAACGAATACAATTGAGTGTTCAACTTTTCATGGGAATAAAAAATAATTTGACTAAGTCACATAGATGTTTGGGTCAAACTATATTGGGAAAAAATAACAAATACTGTGTTCATCGATTAGTCTATGTTGGCGTATTTCTCCAAAACATGATAATATTTACTACATTATCTCTTAAAAATCTATAATATTCGTTTACTTTTTTTTGGTAGATGGTTAATATCATATAAATGAAAAAGTTTAGATACAATAATCTACAAAATACAAGCCTTGCCAAAAAAAGGTAAAAAACAAGGGTCGTATAGGATAGAGGTGTTAGTCTCTAAACTGATTTAGATCCACAACTGCATGAGATATTTAAATTTTCTCCTCTTGCGGTTTGCAGTAATGATGTTCCGAATCTCCCTTTGAACCTCTCGAAATACCGTTGCAGCAGGTATGTTTTGTTGGTTATGGAGGGAATTGTTTCGTTGTTTCCACACCGAGTAGATGATGGATTGGGCTATTACCTTTCGCAGTAAGGAAGGAGCTTCAGGAGATTGAAGTTTCAGCCAACTCAACAGCTCTTGCCAAGACAAGAAGGTAGTTCCAGTGCATCCTATTCGTTGGAGAGCCGGATCCCATAGTTGTCGAGCATAGTTGCAATGTAGCAATATGTGTTCTCGATTTTCCATTTCGTGTGAGCATAACTTACATTTTGGATCTGCAGTAATGCCCCCAAGAGATCAACCTATCAGCAGTTGGTAACCTATTAAGTTGAGAAATCCACATGAGAAAAGCCTGTCTTGGAACAGCTCCTTTGAACCAAACCGTGTGTGACCAATTTACAGTCTGTGCTCTCGGTCGTAAGACTTCCCACGTCTTGGCTGATTGGAAGCAAGGATAGGTAACATCATTAATTTTCCATTTAAATTCATCCTCAACAAGTGCTGCAAGGGGAAGGTTAACAGTTGTTAAGAAGATGTGTAATTGTAATGCTTCCTCCGATCTTGGTTGGGATATGATCCAACTAGAGTGTGAGCATGCCTCTGATATTTTTGCTGATCGAGGGACCTGTAGCATACTAGGACCAGATTCACCAATATAATCTATTAGACGACCAAAAGGGGTCCAAACATCATGCCAGAAACTAGCTTTCCTTCCATTACCTACAGAACAAAATATGAAGGTTGAAGCAATATTTTGAAGACCCAAGATTCCTTTCCATATCCAAGAATCAATGTTTCTTGGTTGTATCTCCCAGAAAGATCTATCCTTGATGTAATGCCTTTTGAACCAGTTAGCTAGCAAGGATACGTTTTGCGAGAAGAGGAGCCAGACTAATCTTAGACATAGGGCTGTGTTCCACTTGACAAAGCTCCGCAGTCCCAGTCCGCCTTCAGTCTTAGGTAAGCACACTGTTGACCAAGAAACTTTATGAGCTTTCTTAACTTCAATATCTCCTGACCATAAGAATTTTGCACATAAACTTTCTATCTGCCTTAGACATCCTTTCGGCAAACAAAACGTGGAAATCCAGAATACAACAATGACGGATATGACAGTGGCTATTAGTTGGGTTCTGCCTGCGAAAGAGAGACTTTTGACGGCCCATGATTTTTTGACGGCCCATGATTTGAATTTCGAAGTTAGTCTTTCAATCAGTGGTGCATATTCAGAGATCTTCAACTTCCTAGACATAAGCGGCAAGCCCAGGTATCTAATTGGGAAAGAGCCCTTTCTGAAATCAAAGCTGGCCAAGGTATTAGATTCATTTTGGCTCAGTCCCGCATGGAATAAATCTGTTTTCTGCTGGTTCATTGATAGTCCAGACCAAGAAAGTCCCGCATGGAATAAATCTGTTTTCTGCTGGTTCATTGATAGTCCAGACCAAGAAGCAAAATCATCAAGAGTTTCCACTATGCCATGCAGCGAGTTGCAACTTCCATCAAAGAAAACCATGACATCGTCCGCAAACATTAGGTGAGATAGCTCTATTACCTCAGTTTTTGGGTGAAAACCAATCATTCCTGATACATACCTGCTATGTAACAACTTAGAGAAGACTTCCATGGCCAATACAAACAAGTATGGTGAGATCGGGTCTCCTTGCCTCAATCCTTTAGAGCTTTTAAAATAACCTGCTGGTACTCCATTTACAATCACCGAGAATGAAGCTGATGAGATGCATTCCCAAATCCAATGAATGAATCTGTTTGGTATTCCAATGGCTTTTAGAGTAGCTAGGATGAAATCCCAGCGGACCGAGTCGAAAGCCTTTCTTAAATCCACTTTCAACATCCCTTTTGGTGAGTTTTGTTTGCAGCTATATCCTTGTACAATTTCAGTTGCCAGCAAAATATTTTCGGAGATTAATCTTCCAGGAAGGAAAGCGGATTGTGCTGGCGAGATTATCTCTGAGAGGATTGTCTTCAGTCTTCCGGATAGTAGCCTTGCAATGACTTTGTAGACAGTATTTAGAAGAGCTATCGGCCTGAAGTCTGATGGGTAATTTGCGTTGGTTACTTTGGATATTAAAGCAATGAAAGTGGAATTCCATTGTTTTAATAAAGTACCAGAGGCAAAGAATTCCAAAACAGCTGCTACACAGTCCGGCCCTATGATGCACCAGCACGCTCTGAAAAATTCGCTAGAGAATCCATCTGGTCCAACACACTTATTATTTGGTAAGGAGAAGAAACAATTTTTTATTTCTGTTTCTGAGAAATCCCGTTCCAAAATTTCTTTTTGAGCATGAGAGCACTTGGTGTTTAAGAGGGCAGTGATATCTTCTTGACAAAAACCCGGTCTAGCTTCATTACTCTGGAGCAGGTTCTTGAAATAAGAGACACATATTTCGCTTAAGCCGTCCCTTGAGTCCACTCGGTTGTTATCAGCATCATACAAGAAATGGATATGATTTCCAGCTTCCCTGGATTTGGTTATCCTATGAAAGTATGATGTGTTTTTATCACCTTCCCCAAGCCAAGTAATTCGAGAGCGTTGATAGAAGAAAGATTCCTCTGCCCTTGCTAGAACCGCCCATTTTTTGTTCTTCTCAGATTCCTCTATGGCCAACTCTGGGGAGGGGCTAGCTAGCAATCTGCGTTGAACATCCAGCAATTGAGCATGAGCACCAGCAACTCGTTTCTCTATGTCAGAAAAATTTTGTTTGCTGTATGTTCTGATATGTTTCTTCAACATCTTCAGCTTCATAGAGAGTCTGTACATGTTGGAGCCATGAACTGTATATGAATACCATTTCTCAGCAATCATCGTCAAGAAATCCGGCTGGTTTAGAAGAAAGTTGTAGAATTTAAATGGTTTTCTCTGCTTTTGTACTGCAGGGTCAAGTACGAGTCCACATGATGCATGGTCTGAGAATTCTGGCTCACCGAAAAAACCCAAGGAGTTTGGAAATTTAACCAGCCAAGCATCATTCACCAGGATCCTGTCAAGTTTCTTTGCCACAGGGTGATCTCTTCTCTTGTTCCACCAAGTGAAAAAATTACCTCTATAGTTAAGGTCTTCTAATTCAGCTTCTGTTAGACAATCAGTGAATTCTCTCATGTGTAGGTCCATGTTTAGAGAGCTTGGCTTTGAATGTTCCTGGGGTGATTTTATTTGGTTGAAGTCACCAAACACTATCCAACTGCTGTTGTCTCTGATTTGATTTTCCTGTGTCTCAGTTATTTCAACCCATAACAGTTTCCTGTCATCCACCTCATTTGAAGCGTAAACAAAAGAGAAAAAAATCTTTTCTGGCTGATCCGGGAGCATTACTTCACAAGTGATCATTTGTAATGATTTCTGGATAATCCTAACCTGTACGGATGGATGCCACATGATCCAAATTTTTCCCAAGTCCGAGAACTCATAATTTGCTGCAAAAGACCAACCCGGCATAATGTTATTTATAAACTTCTGCTGCTTTGGTTGTTGAACGTGGGTCTCTATAAGCCCACCAAAAATAGGTTTATTTAAATGGAACCATTTCTTGAATTCTCTACGATGCGTGGTCTTATTGAAGCCACGAATGTTCCAACAAAAGACGTCAATATCCATGGATTAACGTTGGGTGGGGCTATTGCCCCTAGCATTGTTACCTGTCTTCAATAACAGGTCAGGTGGAACTTTCCTTGAAGGTGGTGTGAATTCTCCTTCCTCAGTTTCACTATCAGTAGAGACATCAGAAGAGTCTGCTTCAACCTCAGTATCTGGTTCAGGATCACGGTCTTTTTCAAAGACAACTGTGGATGCAATACTTTTCCCTTTGGATTTATCCTGGGACGGTCTTTTTCAAAGACAACTGTGGATGCAATACTTTTCCCTTTGGATTTATCCTGGGCAATTGTGTCAACAGCTGCACAACCAGTTCCTTCCTTGTCAGGTGAAACTTCCTTTCGAGTTGTTTCTGTACTATTTTCTCTTACTTTCAGAACCGGTTGAGGCACTTTCAGGACCAGGACGTAAACCTGTGTGGGTTTTTCTTTCTTCCGCTGTTTTTTCTTAACTACAGTAACCCAACCTTCTTCTGTAAATTCAGATTCCTGCTTCAACACAGGAGCTTGTGGCTGAGTGTCTAACTGTTTCTCTAAATTCACATTTGGGGGTTTCTTTTTCTCTCTTTTGTGATTTCCTTTTTGGCAGCGAGATGAAGTATGAGAGGATGAGTTGCAAATCTCGCAGGTTTTAGGTGCAAGCTTGCAGTGCTTTATTCCATGTCCTACTTCTTTACAATGCTCGCAGATAGGAGGCATAAAAGGACTTGATACTTTCACTCTGCGTGATGCACCTGATTCAAAAGCGACTTGAACTGACTCAGGTAATGGCTTTCTTGGATCGATGATGGTGAATACCTTTGCAACTTCCAGATTTGTGCGATTTATGGTTTGAGGATGAAGAAACTTTGGATGACCCACTAAGCTTGCTATCTTTTCTAATCCATCTTCATTGTAACACTGGAAAGGAACATCTCTTAGCTCTAACCAGATAGGAGCTTCAGATAATTCAGGTTTAACGGGTATCACACCCGGCTCCCAATCTGCGACAAACATGGTTCTCTTTTCTATCTGCCACAGCCTTTGGTTTATGACTTGTTGTCTTGTGTTTGAGTTTGGAATTCTAAACAAAAAAGCATTACCCTCCAATCTCGAAACTGTAATGTCTCTGTGTTGTTTGCTCCAAATCCCATTGACAATTCGGTAGATTGTTCCAATTGCTGGCGGTTCCGCGGCTTTGGCTCGGTGATTTCGTTGGTGAAGCCTTCGGACGAGACTTCTTCCGCTTCTTTGCTCGCATCGTGAGAGGAGCTAGAGGACAGATTGGGGTTTGACGGCGATTTGCCCGCCGGAGAATCTGAGAAAAATGAGTCACCTTTATCGCACTTTTTAGAAGAGTAAAGTTAGAGAGAGAAAAATTTATTGTGGTTTGTTACTTGTTGTTAGTTTTATAATATTCGTTTACATTTCTTTATTTTTCCTAATGAAGTTTCATAGTAGTATATTGTAAGAAAGAGACGTTGAAGAGACTTTTACTCTAACCATAGATGATAAGCAAGTGAGATTGCGTTATCCATTGATGGTTCTATCGTGACAGGTTAACTCTTCATTGCATCTATACGATTTAAGCTGTAAATTATTTATTATTTTAAAATATGTTTTTATATAATTTGGATATAATATCATTTATATTACTTTCTCTAATCATAAGGATTAATTACGGTTTGGATGAATGACAAAAGATAACATGATTTTGTGATTTTCCAAATTATATTATTGTATGTTAAAGTAATGAAGAAAAATGTTTTGTAAATTTGGGAGAGAAAAACCAAAAACAAAGAACATGCAAACTTGTAATTTATAATAATATTAGCAAGTATAAGACAATGTCTTATTATTATCATCATGAAGTGTTATATGTTTCATGTTGTTGTCACATGGGAGTTTTAATCAAAGAGACAAAGATTGTTACATTTGATTAATTATCTTGTATGCATGAGACATCAAAACAAGGAAAAATGAAACTGAAAAGAAAATATATCAATCGCTGTCTTTTTTTTTTTTCTCACGAAGAGTGTAATAGAACATGCAAACTTGTAATTTATAATAATATTAGCAAGTATAAGACAATGTCTTATTATTATCATCATGAAGTGTTATATGTTTCATGTTGTTGTCACATGGGAGTTTTAATCAAAGAGACAAAGATTGTTACATTTGATTAATTATCTTGTATGCATGAGACATCAAAACAAGGAAAAATGAAACTGAAAAGAAAATATATCAATCGCTGTCTTTTTTTTTTTTCTCACGAAGAGTGTAATATACAAACCAAAAGAAGCATTCTAACACTAATTACTTGATCAGAATACTAGATTTGCACGGTCGGCTTTGGTTAATGAGTAGGATGAGATTGACTTGTATTGGATAGAAGGGAATGGGTTATGCAACCAAGGTGATCCAAACCTTAGAGTTCCAACCCTTAGCAAATCCATTCCTCATATGAAAGGACCAAAAGACCGAGGAGAACTGAGGCAGTAGATTTCGGAAGAAAGTGAATGTACTTTGACACAGAAAACAACCTTCAAAGATAGCGGCCCTAGTTCCTGACAAAAAAGAAAAAAAAGATAGCGGCCCTAGCCTTGCTTAGGACTGGTTCGACGAAGCTGAAATGGCGAATAGGCGATACCAATAGATCCTATTAAGGAAACGGCTGTCGCTGGTTCGACGAAGCTGAAATGGCGAATAGGCGATACCAATAGATCCTATTAAGGAAACGGCTGTCGCTAAAGGTTCAAAAAATGATTGAATATTGAGACCTCACCAAGGTCTAGTTGTAGTGTCATGAGCTACCGGAAATGCTTGGTATTTTCTTGAACCTAAGACTACAAACAGAAAGGATAAAAGGAAAAAACAGCAATCGAGGGAGGACCGACCCTAAGTAGATCTCCAGAAATTTTGACACCGACAAATGTGAATCTAATTCAGATTTAAAATTCGAAAATCAGTCGCCAAAAGAGATTTCAGAAACCCAGAATAAACAATGATGATTTAAATAAAAAATTGGTCGAGGGAGTTTTTCGCTTTAAAAGATAAGATGTTTATCTAAATATCACTCACTCTCTTTTGAGCAGGTTTTTTTTTATTTTCCATTTTGATACTTAATAATATTTTTTAGAGCCTAAATTCATGTAGTAATCATGCTGAATAATGATAATCGCCCCAAAAACAATTATCAACTAAACTATAATTTAAATGTGAATCTTACACTAGATAATACTAAAATAAATTATCAAGAATATGATGAGAAAAAGATAATAATGTATAGATTTAGTTTCTAGAGATATTTTCCAAATTTTTAAATATTATTTGAGAAAAATGGTTTATGTGTCATTACTGTGATAATTCCCATATAAAAATTAAAATAAGATATTGATTACCAATTTTCTTACAAATAATTTTATTAGAAAAATAATTTTTATTTATTTAAATTAAATTTAAAAATTATGATTAGGCAAATAAAATCACCGGTTACCAAAAATTACAAAAATTTTATGTATTTTAAACATGTTTAAAAATCAGTGGATTATAAATTCTGAGAGGAACAACATTCAATTCCTACGGATTTTATTCCTCCACAAAATAATAGTATTAAGACTAAACTTAAATTATTTATATGAAATTAAACATAATCGCTAAATTAAGTTATGAACTAATTATATTAGAAAAAGTTTTTTATATATAAAAAAAAGCTGTGAATTAAGTAAAAATACTTACCAGTCACATTATAAGTGTATGATTTTTTTCTTAATATTATTTCACTACAAATGGGGAATAGTAATTAATTATTTTTAAAATACTTATTTTGAAATTAAATTATGTTCTTATGTCTTTTTGTGGGAAAAAAAAATATGGAGCCTTTTGGTATAGATTACCTACTACATGCACTTCATATTAGTCGTTGGATTAGATGTTTTCGTACTTATTTGGTGACGTGTTAGTCATCTAACGGCTATTTTTACATTCTTACCATTTTCGTACGGTATGTTTGTTGACCAGAAAAATATGCAAATGTCTGTTTCTGTAAAAATTACTTAAATTACTCTTTTTAAAATTTAAAAATATTAGGTTTTATTCTATATTTTTGGGTTTATGCTTAATTTAGTTTGTGTATTATTGCATTTAACATTTATGTCCAAAAAAATTATGTAGTCAAGATTTCAGTCCAAGTATAAAAATTAGGCATTTACAAAAAAATAAAAATCATATTAGTCGTTGGATTAGATGTTTTCGTACTTATTTGGTGACGTGTTAGTCATCTAACGGCTATTTTTACATTCTTACCATTTTCGTACGGTATGTTTGTTGACCAGAAAAATATGCAAATGTCTGTTTCTGTAAAAATTACTTAAATTACTCTTTTTAAAATTTAAAAATATTAGGTTTTATTCTATATTTTTGGGTTTATGCTTAATTTAGTTTGTGTATTATTGCATTTAACATTTATGTCCAAAAAAATTATGTAGTCAAGATTTCAGTCCAAGTATAAAAATTAGGCATTTACAAAAAAATAAAAATAAATTTGAATCTGAAATATCAAACCGAAATTCTAAAAATACCCGAATATGATATCAATCCCTAAATTCGAAGAACCAAAACAGAATCAAAAATTTAGTTATTTATTAATATTCTGTTGTTTATGGGTCTAATTTGTGTCTTTCTGCTATTGTCTATAGATCGACTAAGTGCACTAACAGTTATTGTCAACGATCAGAATAAACAGAGAAGACAGATTCTTAACGAGTTGTTGGACCTTAAAGGTTAGTAACTAATACTTTGGAGAAGAAGGGAAAAAAAAAACATAAATTTCAATTCAAGAATCTAATTCTATCAGTTGGAATAATCTCAGGAAACATTCGTGTATTTTGTCGAGTTAAACCCATTGGAGACTCTATAAAATCGAAACCATCGGTTGCTTCGGATACAAGTAATGTCATTATCAAGTTATCTGAAACCAAAAGAAAAACCTACAGCTTCGACAGAGTTTTTCAACCTGATTCATCCCAAGGTAAACTGACTTTGATCTTCTCTGAGACTCTTGATTCATACAGATTCAACAGTTCTTGATATAAGTATTGCAAAATTTGCAGATGATGTTTTCTTAGAGATTGAACCAGTGATAAAATCGGTTATAGATGGTTACAACGCCTGCATTTTCGCATATGGACAAACAGGATCTGGAAAGACTTATACAATGGTAAGAATGATCAACCAAAACATCTCATTGTTGATTCTTTTGTAAGTGATTATATCAATATGAGTGAATGATTTTTGTAGGAGGGTCTTCCTAATTCTCCAGGTATCGTTCCTCGAGCGATTAAAGGATTGTTCAAACAAGTCGATTCTCCAGGTATCGTTCCTCGAGCGATTAAAGGATTGTTCAAACAAGTCGAGGAAAGCAATCATATGTTTTCAGTTCACTTCAGTATGCTCGAGATTTACATGGGGAATCTTAAGGACTTGCTTGTTTCTCAAGCAACTAAACCTATTAATCCAATTCCTCCTAGGTAATAATAATACTCAAGCATATGTAGAGATAGATCGAGTTGTAGGAACTATATAACTTTCTCTGTTTCAGTCTTTCGATTCATACAGATGCAAAGGGAGAGATAGAGATCGAGAACTTGGTGACATTAAAAGTGAATGACTTTAAGGAAGTCTTCAAGTTATACAAATTAGGTTGTCGGAACAGAGCCACTGCTTTTACAAACTCTAACTCTGCTTCTAGTAGATCACACTGGTAATGTAATCAAACTTTTGATCTCTATTTTCTAGTTACATTACTTGATAACTTATATGTAGATGCAAATCATGAAACAGTATGATTCGTTTATCGATCACTTGTGTTGGAGCTACTGAGAGACGACGTGAAACAAATAAGATTTGGCTAGTGGATCTTGGAGGAAGTCTACTGAGAGACGACGTGAAACAAATAAGATTTGGCTAGTGGATCTTGGAGGAAGTGAACGTGTGCTGAAAACAAAAGCTACTGGTCGTCGTTTTGATGAAGGCAAAGCCATTAATCTCTCTTTATCTGCTCTTGGTGATGTCATTAACTCTCTCCAACACAAGACTTCTCACATTCCTTACAGGTAAACATATCAATTTGTAACCCTTTTGAGAAAGATCTCAATCTCTGAAACTTTTAGTTTTTTTTTTTGTGTTACAGAAACAGCAAGCTCACGCAGGTTCTGAAAGACTCTCTCGGTAACTACATCTTCTGAAACTTGGTCTTAGTTAACTGAATAATGTTTCTCAAGTTGAGTACTTAAATTTTTCAGGGAGAGACTCAAAAACGTTGATGCTTGTTCATATCAGTCCTAAAGAAGACGATCTATGTGAAACCATATGTTCTTTAAACTTTTCAGTCCTAAAGAAGACGATCTATGTGAAACCATATGTTCTTTAAACTTTGCAACAAGGGCAAAGAACATTCATTTAGGGCAGGACGAATCAACGGTAATGGAATTAATAACTTGCATAGCTCATTTCATTTACTTTGTGACATTTTCTGATGGGTTTTGACATGTAGGAAGAACAAGAGAGAAAGGAAGCTATGATGATGAATCTGCAGAAGATGATGGAAAAGATCGAAAAAGAACGTGAGGTATCATTAAAAGAGATGAGAAAACTAAACGAGACGTTAGAGAAACTCACTGGTAAGCCTCATGTTATTAAAGAAGAAGAGGATGTGATTAGAGAAGAGATTCAAGTGACTCCAAAGAAACCTAAAAGCAAATCAAGACGTGCTTCTGATGTTTACCCTAGCTTCATGAGACCAACAGCTAGCAGTAGCAGAAGATTATCTGGAGCAAATTTTAACGTAATCCCTAATCTCGCTGTTAGAACGAGAATCAGATATCAAAGAGATCTTACCAGAAACGGGTTTGGATCGAACAGTCAAATGGAACTCTCAGGGAGATTTGGCGTTCACAGAGGATGTAGCTCAACCATTACTTGAAGCAGAAGAAACCTTAGGAGAAAGAGGTAAACATTTTGATTTTTGAGTATTGGATTAAACTTTTCAACAAAAGCAAAAGATTTTCTGAGATTATTGTTTTTTGGCTGGTCTTTTTTTTTGTTGCAGGACTAGTTCAAAGATTCATGCAGAAACTTCAGACTTTATGCTTCCGTATTCTTCTGGGATTAGGGTTCTTAGATGTGGATTATGGTAATGACTTCTTCAACGGATTAACCAAGTAAAAGTCAAGAACCGATTCAATGCGTTTTTGAAATTCCCAGAAGATTCAAAGTTAATATTTCTTTCAAACCAAGTAAAAGTCAAGAACCGATTCAATGCGTTTTTGAAATTCCCAGAAGATTCAAAGTTAATATTTCTTTCAGTAGAGAGATTAAGTTTGAAATTTTTTTGGATCAAAGTAGGTAATTTTTATTTACTAGAGAGATTTAAGTATGAATTTTTTTTTTGGATGAAGTATGTAAATTTTTTTTTGATAATTTTCTACTTTTTGAGAACTTGTTATGCCTACTTGCCTAGGGTTAATACACATTAGAACTCGATCCACCTCATTTTTTTTCAGGTTTTTAGTAAATCCCCAGACTTTAATTTCTGTAAACTCCCCTCTCCTTTCGAATTTCACAATATATGCCAATTCTACTTATATCGATTAATTTCTTAAAATCAAGTTTAAATCAACACATTAATACCAATTGATTATTATATTAGACAACAACCGAGTTATTATTAATCAACACCTCAAATTGATTTTATCTTCTTTAAATGGGTTATCAAATATATATTTTATATTAGTCTAAATTATGTGAATACTTTTTTTTTTTTTTTTTTATTAATTTTTTTTTTTTTTTTTTGTATGAATGTTAAATTTTGACATTTTTCATACTTGATTTGCATTAAAAAAAAAATTTGAAATAATTATAATATTGATGTAATAGTAATTCAAATACCACCACAATATATATATGTGTGTGTGTTAAATTTAAACTTGACTTTTTAAATTAATCAGTTTGTTTCAGAAGTTTTGCACATAAAATATAAAATGTTGAGAAATTTCTAAAGATATGAAAATTTTAGGTGGATAAAACTTGAGTATGTATTATACAAAGAATTTGCACAGTGAATCCAAATTTTTACGTAAAACTTTCCTTGAATTTATTACAAGTATTTTTTTTGACCAAAAAAAATCAAAATTTTAAATGTATTATTACAATTAAAAGTAAATTTGTAATTTGAATGAAAATGAGTATCAAATATTATACAATATAGTTTTACTAAGTTCTTATTGTGTAATTTGAATGAAAATGAGTATCAAATATTATACAATATAGTTTTACTAAGTTCTTATTGATGTGATGATAAACATTAGGATATTACTAACACCCATTATAATGTAAATTTTCTTAACCCAACACTAAAAAAAAAATTATAAATAACTAGATGTTATCCACCCGTGTGATACACGGGTTCTTATAATTAATTAACCGATATATATATAATATATTTAGATGAAAACATTAAATCAATTAATTGTTTTGAATATAAACTAAACACCAATATTAAGACTTATAAATACCTTTAATTATAAAAAAAATTATATATCAATATTTAAATTATTGACATATAAAAATTATTAATTTGATGATTTAGTAGATTTTTTTAAAAAAGCTATTAGAAAACGATTTATTTTTCCACGAATTATATACATATCGCATTAAATGCTCACAAAATATTGCTCTCTATATATATACTATCCCTCAAAACATAATTACAGATTCAATTGCCCATAAAATGAAAGTTTTAAACCTATTTACTTTTTTTTTTTTTTTTGTATGAATGTTAAATTTTGACATTTTTCATACTTGATTTGCATTAAAAAAAAAATTTGAAATAATTATAATATTGATGTAATAGTAATTCAAATACCACCACAATATATATATGTGTGTGTGTTAAATTTAAACTTGACTTTTTAAATTAATCAGTTTGTTTCAGAAGTTTTGCACATAAAATATAAAATGTTGAGAAATTTCTAAAGATATGAAAATTTTAGGTGGATAAAACTTGAGTATGTATTATACAAAGAATTTGCACAGTGAATCCAAATTTTTACGTAAAACTTTCCTTGAATTTATTACAAGTATTTTTTTTGACCAAAAAAAATCAAAATTTTAAATGTATTATTACAATTAAAAGTAAATTTGTAATTTGAATGAAAATGAGTATCAAATATTATACAATATAGTTTTACTAAGTTCTTATTGATGTGATGATAAACATTAGGATATTACTAACACCCATTATAATGTAAATTTTCTTAACCCAACACTAAAAAAAAAATTATAAATAACTAGATGTTATCCACCCGTGTGATACACGGGTTCTTATAATTAATTAACCGATATATATATAATATATTTAGATGAAAACATTAAATCAATTAATTGTTTTGAATATAAACTAAACACCAATATTAAGACTTATAAATACCTTTAATTATAAAAAAAATTATATATCAATATTTAAATTATTGACATATAAAAATTATTAATTTGATGATTTAGTAGATTTTTTTAAAAAAGCTATTAGAAAACGATTTATTTTTCCACGAATTATATACATATCGCATTAAATGCTCACAAAATATTGCTCTCTATATATATACTATCCCTCAAAACATAATTACAGATTCAATTGCCCATAAAATGAAAGTTTTAAACCTATTTAC
>CM071718.1:5972773-5988621 GCA_036630335.1 Physaria fendleri | reverse complement strand
ATTTAAAGATGAGTCAGATTGAAGAAATTGTGGAAGACACGTGTCAATCAGGTTTGGGCTTATTCTAGTCCTAAACATTGTAAACAAATACATAAAGCAATTATTGGCTATATAAAATATGACCGTTAAGAGATATTACATCGGCTTCCAAAAAGTTACCGTTACGAATAATATATTTTACCTCTTACATCAATTTGACAAGACATTTTCTCATTTTTGATTTTTCGGACAAGAACTTCAAATTTGAACTTTCGTAAAACACTTATAATATAGTAAAACTTTAGAAAAAACGTAATTCTTTCTCGGGAAGGAAAAAATATTTAATCAAGCTTTACAAAAGATAACAAGCAAAAATGCAAAATGCAATAACAGTTCTTTAATGGGAAAAGATAACAAGCAAAAATGCAAAATGCAATAACAGTTCTTTAATGGGCTTAGTTATTTACAATTATAGTGTAAACAATGAATCCCATTTTTGAATTTTGTTTTCAAAGTATCCTGACATCCATTTTTGTAGAGTTACTCAATCAAAGTGTTGACATCCATTACTCAATCAAAGTGTTGTTGGTTCTACAGAGAGACATAGAACTAAATACAGACATACATAGAATTAGTTAACTACAAAAGATAACTCACTCAACAGATAACTCACTCAACAGAGATAAAAGATGATCCACATCATCATCATCATCACATCCAGACAACTCCATTGCTTTCTTGAACCACTTTGCTTCTTCTTCTCTTATTGGTTGATTTAGATTCTAACCTTCTTTTGAATAATTCAACCTCTTTATCAATCTCAGTGATGATCAGATCTTCAGTCATTTCCTCCACAAAGTTTTTCACAATATGAGAAGGGTTCTTCTCATTGACAGTACAGCTCATACATATGCCTATGTTCTTCCACAATTCCATTTCACATGCACATCGTCCAAATGAAATCAATATTTCATGATCAACAAAATCTAGTTTCTTATAATCCTACAAAGGTCAAACAACAATGCAGATCAAACACAACAAAGCAGTGATCAAAGTAACAAAGCAACAGTGATCACAACACAATGGCCAAATGCATATTGGATTTTCTCATCAACAAAATCAAAATTTTTGAAATCCTGCACAATAAATATCATTAACATATTAATACTACATGAATACTTTCTACTAAATTTTGATAAACGGATGAGTAGCACAGAAATTGCACACAGCTTCATTTATGAGGTGTTATTGATTAGATATTTTTATAAGATGTTAGTGACTTTGAAAAACCTAGAATTTAAGAGAGTCTTATAAAGTATTTGGAGATTTAAGACATTTGAAGATATTTGAAGATATTGTTTTAATAATGATTTTGATAATATGTTAAAATCTCACATATGTAAGATTTTGAAAGTTTTTAAAATTCATTAGAAGAACAAAAATTTATATGTTAAAATCTCACATATGTAAGATTTTGAAAGTTTTTAAAATTCATTAGAAGAACAAAAATTTAAGAAAATCAATGGAATAACTTAGCACATACATAATGATTCAATATGTTTTGCATAATCCCATATACGGTCAAATTTGATTTAAAAATGTGTTAACTAGCCCATTCTAATACTCATGAAAGAAAAATAAAAGAAAAAAAGTAGTTTAAAATACAAATGATTATGTCTTAAATTCTGAAAAGTGAAGTTTACTAATTCTATAATTAAAATAAACTTACAATCATACGATTTTTTTATGTATTAAGTCATATATATGCTCTCTAGTAATATAAGCTAATGTGATAAATGAAATAAGAAAATAAAGAGAAAAAAATGGCAAAGTAAAAAGGATTTGTTGTATCAATAATTTGGCTATGTACTCCACTGGAGGGACACTTCACAGTAGCTTGAATATGGCCTAAGCAGCCATTGTAAGGTCAATTTAAAGTTTTTGAGTTGATTTGATTCGTTATATTATTATATAAATATTCGAATATTAAATCTTTGAAATTATTAGAACACATCTCATAAAGAGAAATGAGACGACAAGGATGAATTATATATAGGGAACATATTACTGATATTATGAGGAAAAAAGTTATACCTACTAGCAAGAATCATAGCCTTTTCAATTTTTTAAAAATTGTGAAATCTATAAAAGAAATATTCTTGTTATAAATATAAATAAAGATTCTCTCCAAGTGACAATTCGTGTGATTGTTTTAATTAAACCTATATTATTGTTTTAATTACTTGAGATTTTCATGGATATATGATTGACTGATGTCATAGATATAAGCATATAATTTAAATCTTTTTTTTTTGTCAAGAATAATTTAAATCTTTAACTAAAATAAACTCAAGCATATAATTTCTATAGATTTCAATTATAATTAATACCAAACATATATTTTATTGTTTTACACGTTGTGTCCTAAATTATTGGAGAAACATTGACACTATTACCTCTGGTTTTAACTATTGGTTGAATAATGAAAAGTAGAGAACAAAAGAAATGACCATTGAGGAAAAAAGAAGAAGAAGATGGTGTGGGTCTCTTGGAAACGTATGGCAAAGCCTAAAGCCTTGGGAGGTTTAGGTTTCCGCGATATTAGGGCCTTCAATGACGCCCTCCTCGCCAAAATAAGCTGGCGCGTCTTGAAGGATCCTCACAGTCTACTTGCTAGAGTCTTACTTGAGAAATATTGTGGCGAAGTAAACTTCCAAGAGTGTACACCTACTACTACATGCTCTCACGGGTGGAGGGGCATTTTAGCGGGTCGTGATGTCCTCCTAAAGAAGCTCATAATGTCTGTAGGGAATGGAGAAAACACTTGTATATGGAGTGATCCTTGGATTGATAGCATTGAGGGTTTCAAACCTATAGGTCCACCAACTTCTCATACAGCTCAAACGAAGGTTAGAGAGCTCTTCTACCATGATGGTAGTGGGTGGGATCCCGGAAAGGTTTCTGAAATTTTCCCTCTTTTGACTAAAGAGATTTTGAGTATCAAAGTTAGCCATGAAGGCGTTCAAGATATGCTCCATTGGGGAGGCACTAAGGATGGAAACTATACGACCAAATCGGGTTATTTCTCTTTAGTTGAAGATGAGTTAGAGGAGCATAAGAAAGACTCATCTTTTTCGTTTAGTTGGGCGCCTTTCATTTGGAGACTCTCTTGTGCTCCTAAAATAAGGATCTTTCTTTGAAGCATTAGCGATTGTAGAAGCACTTCGGCGAGCCATTAGTTTGGAGTACTCGCGGCTTCATGTTTTTTCGGACTCCAAGACATGTATTGATGCGATCAATACGAAGTCGGGTCCATGAGAGCTCTTTGGGATCCTTGGTGATATTCGAGTTCTCTCTTCGCGTTTCGACGTCTTATCTTTTAGCTTTATCCCTAGACTTCATAATTCGGTTGCGGATCACATTGCGAAAGACGTTTTATTTGATTTTAACCTCTCAAGGGATATTGTAGTCACTTAAACATTATGATCATTTTGGTAATGAAAGTTCTTTGACAAAAAAAAAATGAAAAGTAGAGAACAAAAGAAACGACCATTGAGGAAAAAAAGCCTAAAGACAAGGGAAAGTGAAAGAGAGGGGGCCATATTGTACATGTTTTAATATCAATTTCACATGTTTAAAAACTTAAATTAAAGAAATAAATTATCTATTTATCTTCTGATTTTAAAATACTATCCATATCAATTTTAATTATAATCATTTTATTGATATTTAGATATAATCTTCATCCAAAACATTGTAAACATGTTAATTTAATTCTTTTTTGGTTAAAATTTTTTTAATTCTATCCACTTTTTTTACCAACTAAATTATGTCCGGGGTTTTTCTTTCATTTCATATATAGTGTGTTGTGTATATTTGTTCACTTTTACACTTTTTTTTAGATAAATAATCTTTTGAACATTGTTAACATGTTACTAGATTATTGTCTCAATAAAAATCAATTCACCAACAAAATCTAGTTAACATGTTACTAGATTATTGTCTCAATAAAAAAAAAAAAAAAGAAAGAAAGAATAATTTAGTTATTTTCTAAAATGTGAATAATTTAGGTTCTTATTTGGGGTTTATTAAGTCACCAACCAAAAGCTAATATAACAACATCCTTTTTAAGAAGTGAATATCATTGTGGTTAGGATTCGAAGACAACTACTTTGATCATACCAGCCTGTCTTTAAAGTGACGAGTGTCTCCTAATGCTTTATTTAAGGATCAAAAGCTGTAATCATTATCAAGTTGTTTTTTTTTTTCAGAGAGAAGAAGAAGACAAAGAGAGTCCTCATAATAGAATCAATGGATGGTTCTTACAAGACCACTTGGTAGATGATATATTCATGTTTTTTCCATTAAATTATAACATAGTGATTTTAATGATTATTATAAATATTGTGAGATGCAAAGCTCAAATCTTCTTTTAATATAATGAATTTTCATATAATTTTTACGAAAATCTATACTAATATTTCAAAGAAGCTAAGATTTTCGGCAAGCTTTAACATCCACAACAGCTATATCAAAGAATTTTGATTAGACGTCTCGAATCTTTTTAGTTATGGTCATTTTTCGGAGATTGCAAGATTTTCGTCCGTCTCGAATCTTTTTAGTTATGGTCATTTTTCGGAGATTGCAAGATTTTCGTCATCACGTATTTGGACCCGGTAAACAAAGATGAACTTCATCTTCGTTTTATTCTATTCGAATATCTATCCCGTCTTTATAACCGAACAAAACATTATGATCTAATGAATGACAAATAAAGAAAAATGTATACTAATATTTTTGACAAATTATGTTAGTTTTAATGATGAAGTTTTCAGTAAAAATTTGAGAATCGTAAGTTTGAATTACCACAATATGTATCTAAATCGTGCTAAGGTCCTAAGGACCACCACAAGTTGTGATAAAGATAAATTTGAATTCATTTCAAGATCCATTCAATTACTATTATGGATTAAAAGCATGTTTTTTTTCCGACACTGTGGATTAAAAGCATGTGTTCCGACATTGTGGATTACACTTAAAAATAGACCATTCAATAAAACCATATCTTTTTGGTCAATTCCACAATCCTTTGATTCCTTTTTTCTTGAATTTACTTGAGTGTCTTTATACTCTTTCATATCTCAATGATGAAACTGGAATCCACTAGATGAACAAGAGAGTACAATTTTACTGGATGGAGACTTTGACATGATGCCCTAAAAGTACGACAAGTGTCTTAAATAATAGAAGAACATTGTTGATAATGGCAATCATGATGATGATGTTGTAAATGATGATGGGACATGACCATTGTGGCTAACATATCTTTCAAATATAAATTCTCACCACAAACTTTTTTCACATTTTTCTGAATATGTAATATACCATAATATCATAAACTTATACATATATCTTTTATGTATTGAATTGAATTGGCCTAAACAAGTAAATAATAATTTAGGTTTTGAAGAATGAAAATATATCAAACCATGCAGATCAACACATAAATATTTATATGTAACAATTTTATATAAAAACATATTATATTATGAAATTATTGATCCACATATAAATTAAAATAATTTTGTTATTATTATAACCTAATTGAGTAAAATAATTTCCACTGAATAAAAACACTTGTTAAACCTATGAAAAACATAAAACTTTTAGTTTACTATATAGTTCATGGAATTATGTATATTATTATTATTATTTTTGTCAACAAGGAATTATGTATATTATTTCTATGATATATTTTTAGAAAAGATTGGTTTCTATTTTTGATATTAATCTTCATATTATTATTATTATTTTTTTTTTTTTGTAAATATCTTCATATTTTTTTGCATCATCTATATTTATTTCATTTTATGACGACACGAGTATCTCCAAAGATTTTTGCGGGTCCCCTGATAACTGTACTTATATCTTTTTAACTTAATTTAGACAATTTTTTCATATTCACATGAACTATAAATCACCAAAATTAAACAAGTTAAGCTCCCTAAATGTTGAAATTTGGAAAATGATTATAATGGATCAACTAAATTAAATAATCAATAAAAATAATCATTAAATAATGCAAAACTGAATGTGTGATTCTCTCTTTTCTTTCTTTTTTTTTGCTCATGAGAAATTGAGAATGTGTTATTCTCTTGTTCATTGAATATATACTGATTTTATTATTTTGAAAATTATGAGTTTGTGATATAAATAAATTAAATTTCACCAACTCTATAAAAAATTATAGAAATGTGTAACTATATGTTATATATAAAAATATATTTTTTTCATTTTTAAAAAAATCAAGCGTTTGTGGTAGTAGTATATAAAGCAAAGCCCACCTCTTATCTAATCCCTAAAAATCTTCCAAAAGATTTTTTGTGGTAGTAGTATATAAAGCAAAGCCCACCTCTTATCTAATCCCTAAAAATCTTCCAAAAGATTTGTTTTCATTATTTTATTATTTTCTAATATATTTTTTAATTACAACTTGCTTTCTCCACAATTCATTGTGGTAGTAGTATATAAAGCAAAGCCCACCTCTTATCTAATCCCTAAAAATCTTCCAAAAGATTTGTTTTCATTATTTTATTATTTTCTAATATATTTTTTAATTACAACTTGCTTTCTCCACAATTCAAAGCTTAATTACTTTTATTCATTTTTCCCTCTCTGTTTTGCCAGATTTGGTAGAAGAACAAAAAAACACAATTCAAAGCTTAATTACTTTTATTCATTTTTCCCTCTCTGTTTTGCCAGATTTGGTAGAAGAACAAAAAAATTGATTCTTTGTAGTGAAGAAAAAAAAAAAGTTGGATACTTTACATCTGGGTTTGTCAATTTCAGATTAGATACTTGTTTATATTTCAATCTCTGGCAAATGGGTATGGCAGCAGAATCGAAGTTTCATGTATTAGCTGTTGATGATAGTTTAATTGATCGGAAACTTATAGAGAAATTGCTTCAAAAGTCTTCTTGTCAAGGTAAGATTAGTTTAATTGATCGGAAACTTATAGAGAAATTGCTTCAAAAGTCTTCTTGTCAAGGTAAGATTAGTGTTTATAGAATAAAAGTCTCAATCTTTGTTTTGAAAGATCTAAGCTTTATGTATTTGTGCAGTAACTAGTGTTGATTCAGGCTCAAAGGCTTTAGAATTTCTGGGTTTGAGGTCAGATAATGAGCTTAAGGATCCAAATTCGTTTTCAACATCTCCTGTGAATCACCAGGAAGTTGAAGTGAATCTTATAATTACAGATTATTGTATGCCAGGCATGACTGGTTTTGATTTGCTCAAAAAAATCAAGGTACTTGTTTTTGTGTTCTTCCTAATTTATTAGATTCGATCTCTTAGAATATGTTTGTGTTTTTGCAGGAATCATCAGCTTTAAAGAACATACCAGTAGTTATAATGTCCTCTGAGAATGTTCCAGCAAGAATCAACAGGTAAAAGAACAATGAAAGATTTGAATCTTCAAAGTTTGAGTTTTGTATAGAGAACAAAAACCTTATGCTGAATAATGGGAATAGGTGTTTAGAAGAAGGAGCTGAAGAGTTTTTCTTGAAACCAGTTAGATTAGCTGATCTCAATAAGTTGAAACCTCATATGATGAAAACTAAGTTTTCTTGAAACCAGTTAGATTAGCTGATCTCAATAAGTTGAAACCTCATATGATGAAAACTAAGTTGAACCAGAAGCTAAAAGAGATTGAGAAAGCTTCGAAAGACGAAACAGTAGCTGTTGAATCAGAGATTAAAGATTCTGCAGAAATCGAAATCTTGCCTCTGCAACAAGAGGAAGAAACATCAAGTATCAACAACAAGAGAAAGTCAATGAAAGATGGAATCTCAACAGATAGATCAAGACCTAGATTTTCTGGTATCACAACTGCTGTCTGATCAATCCTCTAAAAAGAATGCCGCATTTCGCTCAAAGGGTTGAAAAGAAATAGTGCATCAAGCTGTTTGCAAGTTTCGCAAGGGCCAACTTGATGCTTATCTCTTTGGTTTCTGATTTTAGAGTTCAGATTGTTGTAAGAATGCTTCTGCAGGTTCAATACATGGTTTCAGTAGGTGATGCAGAGACAATGATGTATGGGGATAATGTTTATATGTACATAAGTAAATCTTACAAAGGTGAATAACCCAATTGCCAATTTTGTTTCACTCAACTTAACTATCTGAAAATGGTATGAAGAATTTGTAGACATGTACCTATATTTTCAAACTCTAGTTATCAGTTCTTTGTCATGTATACACAGGTACTTGTACTAGTAAACAAAAGGATATAGATTTGGCAAATTCTGGTGAAGATGTGTGTCACGGTTTGTTCCTTGTTCCTGTTCTTACCTAACCTGAAACAGAATTGTAGGACAAGTTTTGTTCCATGTGGAGAGAGTTGTGTTTCAATTTGAAGAAAAATCTGTTGTAATTGTGTTACATAAAATAATTTCAATATAACAAACTCTTCATGAATCTATGGAAATACAAAAGCTGAGACATTATAGAGAAATTGCTTCAAAAGTCTTCTTGTCAAGGTAAGATGAGTGTTTATAGAATAAAAGTCTCAATCTTTGTTTTGAAAGATCTAAGCTTTATGTATTTTTGCAGTAACTAGTGTTGATTCAGGCTCAAAGGCTTTAGAATTTCTGGGTTTGGGATCAGATAATGAGCTTAAGGATCCAAATTCGCTTCCTACATCTCCTGTGAATCACCAGGAAGTTGAAGTGAATCTTATAATTACAGATTATTGTATGCCAGGCATGACTGGTTTTGATTTGCTCAAAAAAATCAAGGTACTTGTTTTTGTGTTCTTCCTAATTTATTAGATTCGATCTCTTAGAATATGTTTGTGTTTTTTTTTGCAGGAATCATCAGCTTTTAAGAACATACCAGTAGTTATAATGTCCTCTGAGAATGTTCCAGCAAGAATCAACAGGTAAATGAACAATGAAAGATTTGAATCTTCAAAGTTTTGAGTTTGTATAGAGAACAAAAAACCTTATGTTGAACAATGGGAATAGGTGTTTAGAAGAAGGAGCTGAAGAGTTTTTCTTGAAACCAGTTAGATTAGCTGATCTCAACAAGTTGAAACCTCATATGATGAAAACAAAGTTGAATCAGAAGTTGAAAGAGATTGAGAAAACTTCAAAAGAAGAAGCAGTTGAATCAGAGATTAAAGATTCTGTAGAAATGGAAACCAAAATCTTGCCTCTGCAACAAGAAGAACAAACATTGAGTACCAACAAGAAGAGAAAGTCAATGGAAGATGGGATCTCAACAGATAGATCAAGGCCTAGATTTTCTGGTATCACAACTGCTGTCTGATCAATCCGCTAAAAAGAATGCCGCATTTCGCTCAAAGGGTTGAAAAGAAATAGTGCATCAAGCTGTTTGCAAGTTTCGCAAGGGCCAACTTTGATGCTTATCTCTTCGGTTTCTGATTTTAGAATTCAGATTGTTGTAAGATGCTTCTGCAGGTTTAATACATGGTCTCAGTAGGTGATGCAGAGACAATGATGTATGGGGATAATGTTTATATGTACATAAGTAAATCTTACATAGGTGAATAACCCAATTGCCAATTTTGTTTCACTCAACTTAACTATCTGAAAATGGTATGAAGAATTTGTAGACAATACCAGTTCTTTGTCATGTATACACAGGTACTTGTACTAGTAAACAAAAGGATATAGATCTGGCAAATTCTGGTGAAGATGTGTGTCACGGTTTGTTCCTTGTTCCTGTCCTTACCTAACCTGAAACAGAATTGTAGGACAAGTTTTGTTCCATGTGGAGAGAGTTGTGTTTCAATTTGAAGAAAGATCCGTAATTGTTACATAAAATAATTTCAATATAACAAATTCTTCATGAATCTGTGGAAATACAAAAGCTGAGACAAGATCAACAGTGTTTTTTCTCAAAGAGAAGCTAGAGAGGATAAAGAGAAGCTAGAGAGGATAGCTTTTAAAGGCAATGTCAAGATCAGAGATCAAATCATCAGCGTCTTCAATGCCGGCAGATATACGGACAAGATCGTCCGTCAAGCCTCTGGCCTTGCGCACTTCTGCAGGTATAATTGCATGTGACATGAAGCATGGCATACTTATAACTGACTTAACACTCCCTGTTAGTCAAATAGAAAAGTTGAAGAGATCAAAATCCAGAACTATCCCAAAGGTTACTAAAGGCTTTTTGAGTCTCACCAAAACTGACAGCTATGCTGAAGTATTTAGTGGTTTCTACAAGATGTTTTGATAGCGCAACTGATCCAGTTATAAAGCTAAAAACTGATCCTGCACCCTTTGCCTGCATATTTGAAAGCAAATTGTCTTGTGTTGAGAACTTAAAACATCTCCTTTTCTTTTTGTATATAGATTAATGCTTTTGGTACCTGAGAGAAGTGGAGATGGTGACCAGGATGAGAGAAGTGGAGATGGTGACCAGGATGATCTGGTAGACCAGCATAGTACACTTTCTTCACTCTTGGATGAGAAGACAAGTACATTGCGATTTTCCGAGCATTTTCCTGAAGATTTTTCCCATCTAATTGTAAGAAGTGAAACCAAAAAAATTTAACTAGAGTGGTTAAAGTTCAATACCTGTTGCTTTTCAATACGTAAAGCCATTGTCTTGATTCCTCGTAGGCAAAGCCAACAGTCGAAAGGAGCTAATCCAGAACCTTCTGAGTTTTGGAGGAAATACAACTCCTTCGCCAATCTAATAATTTCAACAAATGAGTATGAAAATGAAACAGGCAACATCTCAAACCCTTGTAAAAAAGAAGAAAGCAAAGGGTAGAAGCAACAAACTTTTCGCCTTTTACAGCAAGTACACCCGCCATTAGATCACTGTGTCCAGCTATGAACTTAGTAGCTGAGTGCATCACAATATCTAGAAAAGCAGATAATTTTAGCTAATAGTATTAAGAAGTAATTCTCAAAAAAAAACTTTTAGCCAATAGTGAGGAAGTATGAGTATTTTATACACCTGCTCCAAGTTCTAATGGCTGAGAGAGCACTGGTGACATAATACTGTTGTCCACCAACAAAAGTGCACCTTGAGCATGAGCAAGTTCTAATGGCTGAGAGAGCACTGGTGACATAATACTGTTGTCCACCAACAAAAGTGCACCTTGAGCATGAGCCATCTCAGCTATTTTCTAAGAAAAACATGACAAACCATAAAAACCAATTCAACATAACAGCAAACTAAGTCGATATCTGCCATATGGTTACTGGCTTCAAAATTTACAGAGAACTTACTCGTATATCAGAAATTTGTTGTCTCGGATTGGTTGGAGACTCGAGCCACACAAGTTAAAGTTCATACCTGTTGCTTTTCAATACGTAAAGCCATTGTCTTGATTCCTCGTAGGCAAAGCCAACAGTCAAAAGGAGCTAATCCAGAACCTTCCGAGTTTTGGAGGAAATACAACTCTTTTGCCAATCTAAATGATATTAACAAATGAGTATGAAAATGAAACAGGAAATATCTCAAACCCTTGTAAAAAAGAAGAAAGCAAAGGGTAGAAGCAACAAACTTTTCGCCTTTTACAGCAAGTACACCCGCCATTAGATCACTGTGTCCAGCTATGAACTTAGTAGCTGAGTGCATCACAATATCTACAAATGCAGACAATTTTAGCTAATAGTATTAAGAAGTAATTCTCAAAAAAAACTTTTAGCCAATAGTGAGGAAGTATGAGTATTTTACACACCTGCTCCAAGTTCTAATGGCTGAGAGAGCACTGGTGACATAATACTGTTGTCCACCAACAAAAGTGCACCTTGAGCATGAGTCAACTCAGCCAAGTTCTAATGGCTGAGAGAGCACTGGTGACATAATACTGTTGTCCACCAACAAAAGTGCACCTTGAGCATGAGTCAACTCAGCTATTTTCTAAAACACACCAAAAAACATAACAGCAAACTAAGTCGGTTTCCGACATATGGTTACTGGCTTCAAATTTAGTAAAAACAGAGAACTTACTCGTATATCAGAAATTTGTTGTCTCGGATTAGTTGGAGACTCGAGCCACACAAGCTTTGTCCGGGGACCAATAGCAGCAGCAACCTCCTCTAAATCAGAAGCTTTGTCCGGGGACCAATAGCAGCAGCAACCTCCTCTAAATCAGTTGTGTTTACTCTTCTACAATATATCAATCAAATAGAGTGATTAAACATCATGGTTCTTGTATACTATGGATCATACATTCAGCTGTAATACTAACTTCACCACAACACCAAATCTTGGAACTACTTGGGATAGTAATCTGTCAGAGCCACCATATACATCATCTCCAGCAACAATTTCTTCACCTATCAAAACACAATTAAACATACCATAATGAGACCAAGTATAGGCCATTGATGTATTACGAAAAAGCATCACAATTCAAAAGAAGTCAATATCGAAAATTACCATTTTTGATAAGGTGTGTAACAGCACTAAGAGCAGCCATTCCACTAGTAAAGCAAAATGCTCTATCTGCCTTATCAAGCTTAGCAAGGAGACTAACAAAAACACAAAACTTCTATAAGCTACAACAGCTTTGGAAACGAAGATGCCCTAAGCTACGAATTACCTTTCCAATGCATCACGGGTAGGATTCCCACTTCTTGTATAATCATAGGGTCCATATTCAATAGCAGAAGGCTAAAATTAAGCCAAAACACACAGAATCAAAAGACTGTATCTTCTTCTATCGATATATACAGATTCATGCCTTAGTACCTGCTTAAAAGTAGCTGTTTGGTAAAGTGGAGTACTCATTGCATCAAAAGGATCAAATTCATTATCTATGTTCACCAGTAATGTAGAAACACTAGCTTCTTCTTTGATATTCATAGCTACAAAACATGGAAACACCCATCAAAAAAAAACTATAACGTAATGATAATAATCAGAAAGATTGCCACTTCACGAACAATTTAAGCTATCCAGGGTATTGTTAACCGCAGAATTAGTTTGTTCATCGACACTTTTCTCCATCACGCAATTCAGCTTGAAAAGGTTACAACTTGAGATCTTCTTCTTCTTCTTCTTCTCCGAAGTTAGAACCTTTGAAATGGAAACACTAGTCGGAGAGTTCTTACTAAATAAACCCTTCACAGAAACAAGACACAGAGACAAAGAGGATCAGATATGAATGGGATTAAACTATATTAAAATATAAAAGAGCTTACTAGTTCGGAGAGATCAGGGCAACAAGGTAACAAGGAGGAGTGAAGTGATAGAGAAGATGACATTTTTGTAGATAAGAGAGGTTACAGCTTCTTCTCCGGCGTCGATTTCTCGTCTGAAATATTTGCCGACGAGACAACGGCGGCGAGCTTAATTGAAGAGTGAAGTAGGTGAACACGTGAATTAGTTTGTTCATCGACACTTTTCTCCATCACGCAATTCAGCTTGAAAAGGTTACAACTTGAGATCTTCTTCTTCTTCTTCTTCTCCGAAGTTAGAACCTTTGAAATGGAAACACTAGTCGGAGAGTTCTTACTAAATAAACCCTTCACAGAAACAAGACACAGAGACAAAGAGGATCAGATATGAATGGGATTAAACTATATTAAAATATAAAAGAGCTTACTAGTTCGGAGAGATCAGGGCAACAAGGTAACAAGGAGGAGTGAAGTGATAGAGAAGATGACATTTTTGTAGATAAGAGAGGTTACAGCTTCTTCTCCGGCGTCGATTTCTCGTCTGAAATATTTGCCGACGAGACAACGGCGGCGAGCTTAATTGAAGAGTGAAGTAGGTGAACACGTTCCTGAAATATTTGCCGACGAGACAACGGCGGCGAGCTTAATTGAAGAGTGAAGTAGGTGAACACGTTCTCATATTTTGTTAGTGCCAAGACAAATAAATAATTTAATTAAAAAATTAATATTGGTAAATACTAATACGACATCGTTTGAATCAGCATTAAATCTCATTACATCACAGTACACTAAACGACTTCATAATACGACATCGTTTGAATCAGCATTAAATCTCATTACATCACAGTACACTAAACGACTTCACTCAGAGAAGGAGATTAGCAAAATGGAGGAGAAAGCGAAGGAGACGACTCCGAGACCGTGTTTAAGCAAATTCGTGGATCCGTCGAGTGAAGAGAGTCATAGACTCTATCTTGCGAGACGAAGTACCTTAGAGATGCTCCGTGATAGAGGCTACGATGTTTCCGTTGACGATATCAATCTCTCTCTCGTGGATTTTCGAGCTGTTTACGGCGAACAGCCCGACGTTGATAGGCTTTGCATCTCCGCTCAGCTTCGTTCTGATTCTACCAAAAAGGTATGTCGAAGGATTTTGCATTTGTTGTGTGAGTTTTCGATTTCTTGTGGTTTTTTGTCTTTGCATGTTGGGGGTTTAGTGTTTAGTTGTGGAGAAAATTGGGGAAAATCCAAATTCCATGATATGTTCTTTGAATTGAAGTTTGAATTGGTACTTTGTTGATTCAGATTACTAAAGTTTAATACTTTATGGTTCTTATGAAGTAGTATTCCTCACAACTTTTTGAAACTTTGTTATGTGAGGTATGTCAAAGTGTTTTGCATTCGTTGTAAGTTTTTGTTTTAGTGGTTTTTTGTCTTTGCATGTGGGGTTTTATTGTTTGGTTGTGGAGAAAATGGTGGAAAATCCAAATTCCGTGATATGTTCTTTGAATTAATGTTGGAATTGCCGCTTTTGTGGATTTAGATGACTATTGAGTAACACTTTATGGTTCTTAACAAGTAGTATTCCTCACATCTTTTTGAAACTTTGTTATGTGAGATATGTCAAAGTGTTTTGCATTCGTTGATTAACTGTTTAGTTCAAAGTGTTTTGCATTCGTTGATTAACTGTTTAGTGTTGAAGAAAATGGCGGAAAATCCAAATTCCATGATATGTTCTTTGAATTGAAGTTTGAATTGCTACCTTTGTGGATTTAGATGACTAAAGTCTAATACTCTATGCCTCACGTCTGTTTGGAACTTTGTAATGTGAAGTTTTTTGTGGTAAGATTTAGCTATTGACTAGTGATTTCTTAGAACTCTGCCTCTGGCTATGAATAATTCTGACAATATATTGGGACAGTGTGTCTGAGTGATCTCTATTCGCTCTTTAAATCATTGTCAAATGTTTTGTGAGAGCTAGAATTCTCCCCATCTTTGATTGTAGATTGATATCAAATTGCAGAAGTGTATTTGGTAAAAGTCTTAACCTTCTTCTTTTTTCGTTTTGTTGGTTCGTTTCATCATACTTTCATGTTGTCACTGCTTTCACAGCTAGTAGGAACAGCCATATGCTTTTATGCATTTGGCTTTCATACAAATATAGATTGTTACAAGAACTCAATTACTTATAAATTGTCTTCTGTTTTGCTCTATTGAATTGAAGTTTGAATTGCTACCTTTGTGGATTTAGATGACTAAAGTCTAATACTCTATGCCTCACGTCTGTTTGGAACTTTGTAATGTGAAGTTTTTTGTGGTAAGATTTAGCTATTGACTAGTGATTTCTTAGAACTCTGCCTCTGGCTATGAATAATTCTGACAATATATTGGGACAGTGTGTCTGAGTGATCTCTATTCGCTCTTTAAATCATTGTCAAATGTTTTGTGAGAGCTAGAATTCTCCCCATCTTTGATTGTAGATTGATATCAAATTGCAGAAGTGTATTTGGTAAAAGTCTTAACCTTCTTCTTTTTTCGTTTTGTTGGTTCGTTTCATCATACTTTCATGTTGTCACTGCTTTCACAGCTAGTAGGAACAGCCATATGCTTTTATGCATTTGGCTTTCATACAAATATAGATTGTTACAAGAACTCAATTACTTATAAATTGTCTTCTGTTTTGCTCTAGTTTTATGGCATGAAGAC
>CM071718.1:5929117-5941218 GCA_036630335.1 Physaria fendleri | reverse complement strand
AGAAGGCTTCTAGTTTAGACCTCTCGCAGTTGCAACTTTTTAGCGATTCCAAGGAGTGCGTAGACATCATTGCTAACCACCAGAATCATCGAGAGTTATACGGAATTGTTGAAGACATCCGTCTCCTCTCTGCTCAGTTCACTAAGTTCTCTATCCATTTCATTCCTAGATTGTCTAATTTACAAGCCGACGGTTTGGCTACAACATGTTTGAGAGACCATCTTCTGGACTCATCTCTTAATTCTGTACTGAACCGTTAATCGTTTGAGAATGGTATAAACAAGTTTCATGACAAAAAAAAAAAATATCTGAAACCCTATTTGAGTCTCCTAATTTTCGTGACCTCTTTATAAGAGAAGATTCTGAGCTTTTGGTTGGGGTTGGAGGAAAGAGAGAAGTTTGCTCATGAAGGAGATGGAGACAGATCTGACATATGGTGGTAAAAGTTGATGCCGTCTTATCAAATCGACTCCAAAAAGGCTGAAATTCGACGGAGTCGTAGGTAACCGTTAGATCTAGATTTCCCAATTTGCTGATTTTGATTTGGATTAATATTCTAAGAGTTATGCTTTTTTACTGAGGCACTCTGTCGCAGTCCTGAATCTTGAGCAGTATGAACTCAAAGTTAGATTTCGAATTCATCTATGGTCGGATCGCACTCATATTTTGCGGATTGCTTCTTGACGTCCAGGACTTGCTTTTCAACGGTGGAGATCAGATCTGGACGGTTATATCTTGATTTTCATTGGGATCTCTGAGACTGATATTTTATGTCAGATTTCTGGTCTTTGCTTGGTTCAAGGTGAGTGCAGTACAGTAACTTATCTGGGAGATCATAGGTTGATGTGTGTATTTTTATGATGTTTCTGTGCTGATTGTTTTGATTTTTGTTTTTGAGTGTTTGATAGTTTTGTGATAGATCTATTGCTGGTAAGTGTTTCTTATCGTATATATATACGCTGATTCATATGTTATCCTGTGTGTATAGCTGTGAGACGGGTTGATCGCCTCACTCAGTATTTATGAAATAATGAGGCATCTCTTCGTAATGGTGCAGGTATTAACAGGTTGTTGTGGAGCTCATGGAACTACGAATGAGAAGAATATGACATACCAGAGTCTCGCTGTTTCGTTAATTGTTGTTTGATTTATGTTGGTTTAGAGTTGCTAGGTTGAATGAGAACTTAGCTGACTCAAAGTTAGATTCCGAATTCATCTGTGGTCGGATCGCTCTCATATTTTGTGGATAGCTTCTTGAAATTCAGAGCTTGCTTTTCAACGGTGAAGATCTGATATGGATGGTTAGATCTTGATTTTCATCGGAATCTCTGAGACTGATATATTATGTCAGATTTCTGGTCTATGTCAGATTTCTGGTCTTTGCTTGGTTCAAGGTGAGTGCAGTACCGTAGCTTATCTGGGAGATCGTATCAAGGATTATAATGAAATTGATTTGTATGGATTACTATTATTTAATTAATTTATGGGGTTATTTGAACAAGAATTTAAAATTAGGCAGTTTATCGGTTTAGATATTAAAGAACCCGGAAATGGGGTGTTTTAAACAGTCCGGCACACATCAATATACTAATAATTTATCACATTTTCCTTTACAGATTTGATTGATATAATAGTTGATGATGGAAAAAATTCTGCAACTTTTGTAAAAATACGTGTACGATCACTCATGCATAGGTTTGTTTCTCTCTCTTTTTGTGTGTGGCTTTCTAGTGTTAGTATAACAATAGTGTTAGTATAATAATATTATAGTGTTAGTATAACAATAGTGTTAGTATAATAATATTAATTGCATTCATAGGTGGACATGCATGTATTGTTATTATATATACTATGCATACATATTACATTTGCATTGTGCGTTTCTGGAATGCTTAAGCACTATTAGGACATCTGATCATTCACAGAAGGGACACTCAGAAAAAAGCGTATGGAAGATGATAATATGGATGGTGTTGTCTGATGTACCGAATATTTGACCTTTTTCATCTAGTTTTTCGGTATTTTTTAGAATAGTTTTATTTCTTTTTATTTTCTTTTTCTAACTTTTCAGGAAAAATATCAGTTCTGAGAGCCGATATACCGAAAGGAAGGACAGAGCAGAAATCAAGCGTTTAAAGGAATATAGATGCATTCGAAGGCTTAAGTGCGCTGAAGGGCAAGAATAGAAGATTTCTGAAGATTTCGAGAAGATTCCAAGGAAGAAACTATGATTCGGTCGGGCACACATAAAACAGTCGGGCTCTGTTTTAATTTCGAACGATCACCTGCTTAATTGCAGATCAAGGAAAAAAGCTTCCAAAAGACTAGGGACCGAGCGTATTGATATTGATTCGCTCGGGCCCTGTTGAGACGGAATATTGGAAGCTAGGGTTAGGGCGTACACACTCGCCCTAAGAAGACAAGCACGAGAAACCTTCTAGAATTAGACTATTCTTTGTGAGCCCTAGCGAATTATGTTGAATTCGCTCGGGCGCTAGTTAATCTAGGAAGAATCTCGAATCCTTCTATGCCCTATAAATAGAGGCTCTCTAACTCAGTGTAATCATATATCTCAAATTCGAAGAAAATTTAATAAAAATTGTTTTCTTATAAAGTTTTAGTTTCAGTAGTTTAGGGAAATCTCATAGGGAATTGGGGAGATGCTCCTCTAGGGCTGAGATCCTATGAGCACAATATTCTCTCCAGTAGGGGTAATAGGGTTCTGACCCCAAGGGTCTAAAACCCTAGCCTAATTCTCTAGACGTGTACCATATTTCCTTTTGGATCGACCCCACTCTGTACTACAAGTGACTATACCGTGCACTTGTGGTTCTGAACAGGTTTAAACTCTCAGGTCTGCTCTATAGTATTCCTGAGTGAAACCTGACTATAGTGACTATACCGTGCACTTGTGGTTCTGAACAGGTTTAAACTCTCAGGTCTGCTCTATAGTATTCCTGAGTGAAACCTGACTATGTTGGATAAGCAATCCGGCAGACATCAACCGCCGTGAATAGTAACACCCAATATTTTAAAAAAAAATAAAGATCGAAAACCTAAACTACTTAGAATAAGTTTTAGGCTTTGATACAATAAACAAATCGATAGTAGAATAGATTTGTAGAATAGATTTGTAAAATAGTTTGTGTTATTTATCTTAGGCTAATACATAGGGATTATATAGGAACCACATGCCTATTGAATATAGAAATTACACAAAAGAGTATTGTACAATATTTAGTTTCCTATTCTTCGAGTATTGTCATTTCCGTGATTAATGGAATATTTCCACTTAATTGAACGTTTCCATTTCTCTAATAGAATATTTCCAATTCTGTCTCTAATAGACTCCATTCACTTTGGTCAAATCAAAATCAATTTATATAACAAATTACTCTTCTTTGCAACCATTTCTCATTTCAAAATTTTTGTTTCGGAGATTTAAGATTTAAAATTTTTAAAATTTACAATGACTTTTTGTTTTGTATTTTAATACATGGATAGATCTTGTATTATCCACATGATTCTTGTTAATAGATTCAAATATCTATTTTGTTCTAACCAATTTCTCTAGAGTTTATATTCTTGAAGGTGTTTGGAAAATAATGTGTTTCCAGGATGGAGATTTCAGGGTTTAGTGGCTATATTTCTTGATCCTTTTGTAACTTTTTGGCTGCTTTGCACCTCATCTCTTGTTTTAATATCCTCCAACTTCATCGGTTTATTTTTTTTGGCCTTCCCATGTCTTTGTGATGGCTTATTCAGTGACCCTGATAAGAATAAGTGTTTTCAAGAGAGTTTAGTGGATGTTCTAGTGAAAAAGATCTCTTTCGTTCAGAGAAATGTCAAAAATAGAACAAATCAATGTTGTACTATTAAGCTAATGTTGGGTGTGTTGGAAAGAAAAGAAAAAGAGAGCGTAGACGTGTTGAGTTGGAAGAAGAGGTCTCTAGTACTCCTTTGGTTCGGCTAGGGTCCATACATTTCAATTTGGTTTGGTATGGTTACTTAATATTAGGATCCGATTCATAATAGGAGAAGACTTTTTCACTCAGTTCGATGTTTTTGGTGGTGATGGTGGTCTACGTTTTTGGAGAAATGAAGCGGGATTGCATAATTGCACAGATAATGAAAACACCAAGTCTGATCTGGTCCAAGTGGTTGAAGCATTACTCCTGGATTCTTCAAAACACTTGGGACCATGGTTCAAATCATTCTTGATACTCTCCACTCAATCTAAATCACTTTTTTAACTTAGTACTAAAAATAAAATACAATGTATATGAAACAATTAAATTTATACCCAAACTTCTTTGGGCTGGTCAGTACTGTAGGTTGGAGGTAACGAGTTCGAGGTGCGCATGGGAGGGTAACATATTACATGCTCTGAACCCCGACCCAAGTTAGTTTGGTTGGCAAATACTGTCCAGGATACCAGTCAATCCAAAAAAATTGCATAATTGCACATGGTGCTGCTCACTTTTTAAAAGAGTACCAGTCAATCCAAAAAAATTGCATAATTGCACATGGTGCTGCTCACTTTTTAAAAGAGAGTCTGGTTGATCAAAGCGATGCGTACATGGTACATGTATGTGAAGTCTGTGGCCATCGCTATTGCAAATTTGAAGAAGAATTCTGTGAGAAGAATCAGAGATATATCAAAATTATAAGCGAAGATGATTACTGAAGATTATGGAAATCATGGAAAATAGAAAAAATTTATAAGATTATGGAGATATCTCCAATATCATAATTTAGAGTATTTACAGTTATGTTGAAATATATAATTTATTTTATTAAGAAAATTAGGTTAATATTTCCTCTATAAATAGAGATGATCATTCTAACGTTATTTCCATGAGAGTCTAATAATAATTCTTTCTACACACTTTTGTGTTTTTACTCTCATCAATTTATCATGGTATCTGTAACGTCCTACATCAGAATAGTTGGAGAGTATGAGGAGTGTTTATAAAGGGTTGATTTGGCCACCTAGGTCACCAAGTGCACTTATCTTTTCCAGTGCAAGTGAGGTCAAAATACTGGGAAAGATCATGTGGTGATTTATAGGAACGGTAAACAATTCTTAAAATCCTTCAGAAGTAATGCACCAGCCGTCGGACCAGGCTGGGACCTATGGGCCTAGTGACTGGTATGGGCCCAATAAGGGTTGCGGGCGGTTGGGGTGTTACAGTTGGTATCAGAGCCGAACCCAGATGCATGTTGAGCTAGCTGAGGTCACACCATCAGGGGGTGACGATATGGCTGTGCAACGAGGACGCAAAACTTCTCTAACGTTTATGCAATGAATCGCTCCAGATTCCATAGAGTGGATTAATAATTTCGAGTTATTTTTTTTTAATCAAATTTTCAATGTGAGATATTTAGAAATCAAGTTGATGACGTGGATAGCCTTAGGATTGAGAGTAAAGTCTCCTATTATATAGATAGATTTGTATTCGAGTATAATTATTTCTCTTATTCATTTTATTCCGCTCAATATTGATATTCCGCTCTGTTTTCCTCATCTGCATTTTATTTTATTCTTCTCATTCAGTTTATTCTACTTGTTAACAACCATTTGGAACCTAAGTAACATACAAAATAATTAGTGTATTTAATGGTTCATGTTACAATTTTTTTTCTTTCAACTTTGTAATTTGCAAATATTATATAAAAAATAACCAAGTTTCACTTAATAATCTAACAATTGATACCGTTTGACTGTGGTTTTGTCTCTCTCTCATATATCGAGTATTTATTTTTGTTCTAGTCATGGGTTCGTAATTATATAATCAAGAAATATTTTCCGTAATTATATTATAAAAAATAATGAACTAACCTATTTTAGTTAGAGCAACTGTCAAACTCTAGCAATATGAGGCGACCGTTTTTTTTTTATCAATGGTCGATGACAATTGTAACGTCCCAGATCGGATAGTTGGTACTGTATGAGGATAGTTTATAAAGAGTTGATTTGGCTACCTAGGTAACCAAAGTGCACTTATCTTTTTCGGTGCGAGTGATGTCAAAATACTGGACGAGATCATGTGGTGATTTGTAGGGACGGTAAACAAGTCTTAAAATCCTCCAGAAGTGATGCACCGGCCGTCGGACCAGGCTGGGACCCATGGGCCTAGTGAGAGGTATGGGCCCAATAAGGGTTGCGGGCGGTTGGGGTGTTACAGTTGGTATCAGAGCAGAACTCAGATGCATGTATAGCTAGCTGAGCTCACACCATCAGGGGGTGACGATCTGGCTGCGCAACGAGGACGTTACGGTCTGTTAGTGGGGGTAATTGTAACATCCCAGATCGATAGTTGGTACTGTATGAGGAGGGTTTATAAAGAGTTCATTTGGCCACCTAGGTCATCAAAGTGCACTTATCTTTTCCGGTGCGCGTGTTGTCAAAACACTGGATGAGATCATGTGGTGATTTATAGGGACGGTAAATAAGTCCTAAAATTCTCCAGAAGTAATGCACCGGCCGTCGGACCAGGCTGGGGCCCATGGGCCTAGTGACGGGTATGGGCCCAATAAGGGTTGCAGGCGATCGGGGTGTTACAACAATTTTTTAGATGTAAAAAAACTCGAAGATGTGTATATAATTTTTTATATAAAAATTAATCATAAAAATAATATATATATATATATAATGACATTCAACATATGAAACGATTATTCATATAATATTTTATCTATTATTTATATAATATTTTTTCAATATTATTGAAAACCAATGATTTATTTACTTCAATTTTTCATGTAACATAAAAAGTTTTATGATAAAAGCATGATATGTTAAAAATATATACGTGAAAGTAAATTTATTAAGATTCGCATTTTCATTTTTTTAAAAAGAAAAAACAATTTCAATTTTATATAGTTATAAACTCTATTTTTTTTTAAGACAAACTCGGACGTAGTGCGGTTCCAAAATCCCTATAATTAATAACAAAAGGGTTTAGTTGTTAAATTTTAATTAATACTTAAAATAAAATATATTTTTTTTCTAAATATGTTCTGGGCATCTATACATATAAGACCATTTACAATGGTTTACTTATTCAACACCCTACTTTTTTATCCACATCATCTCTTCTCTCTTCCACATCATTATTCAACACACATCTTACTTTTATACTCTACAATGGTTTGGGTAAAAAAATTTTACAATGGTTTGGGTAAAAAAATTTAGGGGAAATTACTGTCACTAGCATCAAAAAAGCTTCTCTCTCCAAAAATAGCATTGCATCTAACTTTTTCTGAAAGTAGCACTGCGCGTGCTTTTTAGTTGCTGGCTTTTGACAATTATACCCCTTCCATATTATACCCCTTCTATTGGACTTGTGTGGACCACGCGAATCTAGGATTTGTTTGTTGACCTTTTTGTCTGAAAAATTGTCAAAAGATCTGTTGTGTGGTTTAGCGGAGGTTTGACGAAAAAATCAAAAAAATGACGAATTCACTGGCGCGAAACGAAAATCAGTAATTGGAGAACGAAATTTAAAAACCCTACTAATTATCGGTGGACTGTAGTTGGAAGGAACTTTTTATGACAAAAACTTATTGAATTTTTAGCTAGTCACTGGATTTACCAAGTAGATGTTTGCAAGAGTAATGTTTTCACCGTTGATCTAAAAAAAAACCATTGTATTTGTAATGTCTTTGATGTCATGAAAGTACCACTCCCTCATACAAAAAAACATCTGGGATTTACTATTTTTCATTTGGGTTTATGTATCCGAAGTTAGGGTTAATTTTTTGAACACTTTGGAAGAGGGTTTTTTTTCTTCTATGAATCCCAAGTTAGGGTTTAGTTTTTAAACACTTTGGAAGTGTTTTAATACTATGCAGTTGGTTTATGAATCTGAAGTTAGGGTTTAGTTTTTAAACACTTTGGAAGAGGTTTAATACTATGCAGTTGGGTTTATGAATCCCAAGTTAGGGTTTAGTTTTTGAATACTTGGAAGTGGTTTAATACTATGCAGTTAGGTTTATGAATCCCAAGTTAGGGTTTAGTATTTCAACACTTTGGAAGAGGTTTAATACTTTGCAGTTGGGTTTATGAATCCCAAATTAGGGTTTAGTTTTTGAATACTTGGGAAGAGGTTTAATTCCTTGGAGTTGGGTTTATGAATCCCAAGTTAGGGTTTAGTTTTTAAACACTTTTAATACTATGCAGTTGGGTTTATGAATTCCAAGCTAGGGTTTAGTTTTCGAATACTTGGAAAGAGTTTGAGGGTTTAGTAAATGAATACTTTGGAAGAGGATTAATCCGTTGAAGTTGGGTTTATGAATACCAATATAGGGTTTATTATTTGAATACTTTGGAAGAGATTCAGTCATTTTAGTGTTAATGGCGGGAATTAACGATACTACTAAATACGTGAAACCAAAATGAGTTGAAGACGTAGTTAGTGAATTCCAAAAATTATTTATTGTGGTCTATTTTACATTATGAGTTTCTAAAAAATTATTTATTGTGGTCTATTTTATATAATATATGTCCATAAAACTTTTTTGATGGTTGTCTACAATATTTGTATATATATTTTAGTCTATAAATTTTTGAAAGAAGTCCATCCTTCCGGTATCAAAGAATATACGTCCATGAAGATCTAGTGTCTGTCCACAAGTCTCTTTTCTTGACTCCAGGCTCGTTTACGAGTGCGTCTACCAGTTCTAGTCCACAATTTCCTGAGTACCCGTCCACATCCACCAGTTCCGGTATGCGTCCACTAGTGATCTTCCAGTCCTCGTCCACACAAGACTTGGTCCCCGTGTATTCATCCCGATACTCGTCCACACAAGACTTGGTCCACGAGTCATCGTCCATTAGCATTGGTCCACAAAGTACCTTATTGGAGGTAAACACAGAAAAAGACTTAGGCCAATTCACTCACTATTAGCAGACCTGATTTACTACAGTTCGAACACAAAATAAGATTCACATTAAAGAGATAGGCCATAGAGACACTACTAGAAACATAAATCAAATTTTGAACTTAAACAATGTAGACAATAACTTTCACTAGAAACAAATATTGGTGTCTATAGAAATAGACTTACTTTTGTCACCACTTTCAATTTGTGGCTCGATGTGGCTGCAAGATGATAAAAAGAATTACTTATTCGTAATTAGAAACAAGAATAAATGACTGAAATTTTTGTTGTACTATGGGTCAATAAAACTTGGAGACTTATTATAGCTGAAATTTTTGTTGTACTATGGGTCAATAAAACTTGGAGACTTATTATAGGACTTTTTATCACAAATGAGATACCAAATATCTAAATCTGACATTTTTATTAAGAGACTTATTATAGGACTTTTTATCACAAATGAGATACCAAATATCTAAATCTGACATTTTTATTAAGTTTCTACCTTTTCATCTAGACTTTGGAGTAGATTCAAGAACAAATAGTCTTACCCGAGGATACTTTTTAGCAGACAAAAACAAGTTGATTCGTGCACGATTTTGTACAACAAATGAGATACCAAATATCTAAATCTGACATTTTTATTAAGTTTCTACCTTTTCATCTAGACTTTGGAGTAGATTCAAGAACAAATAGTCTTACCCGAGGATACTTTTTAGCAGACAAAAACAAGTTGATTCGTGCACGATTTTGTACAACCATGTGGCCCATACTCCATCTTCAGGTTAGGACCAGCTTCCATCTTAAAAAAACACACCATAAACTATAGTTTCAACATATGTAAAACCAAAGAGAAAACAAGAAGACATACTTTTGGAACTGCTTCAAAAGGAAGAAAAAGAAGACCACCTTCCAATCTGGAAAAAAAACACTCAAAAATTTAGATCCAAAGGAAACCTAAACAAAAGATATAAAAAAAATAATCAGTAGAGCATAATGATTTGAAACCAGATTCTTTGACAGTGGCGAAGGTGAAAAATCTCGACTTTGAACAGCCATCTCCACCGTCGTAGAAGAAAAAGGAGGGATTTTGTCGTTTGTGTTGGGAATGTCCTGAAATCATACTTGTATTTACTCTAGACATAGTTTTGTTGTCGAGATTAGATATTCATGTGCACCTTACATATAATCAATAAACTTCCAAATTACAATAGTTGCAGAAAGAAACTCAGCAACCCAAAAACCTACTTGTTTTTTCAATGTTATGTCATGGCTTTTGAAATCAAGTTCCGCTTTCGCCTACAAAGAAGAAGAAGAATCTAACATCATATATCATAATATTGAACAGAAACCAATCTAACTCATACAATAATTTCAGAGAGACGACTTATACTTCGGGTCCATAAATATCGAAGAAGCTGTTTCCCGTACCACCATGGCCACTTTCTGCAACATCTTCAGCGACGGTTCCGAGGTCGCGCTTCCGCTTGGAAGACGACATTCTCGAGACGGCGTAAAGGTATTTGACAAATTTACAGAGACAATGAAAGGATAATCCGATACAATTAGCGATCCAAACCAAAAAGGAAGAAGAAAGAAGACTGCAAATCTTAGATCCCGTTTACGCTACAAATAAAAAAAAACTTCACCCATTTTAGACAAAGCTCACTCCTTTAGATCTCGTTTTAGATCTAAAAAATTTAGATCACGCAGAGAAAAAGCTTATTAAAATAAGAAGAAGAGAAATGAATAAGGGTAGCACATGTCATTTCCTTACGCGTATTTTACGATTTTAGTGGGATGTGCTACTGACTGTAATTTAAAAGTATTGAAGGCCAGTCTGTGTAAATGTTTCTTAAGTAACGCTTGGCCAGCAACATTTATTATATTCAAATTTTTACTAGGTACGTGGATTCCAACCGTAGGCGTGTTATTTATGAAAGCTTTAAAAATATGTTTACTAACTTTATAAATCACCCCATAATCACCGCATAATTATCTTCACACACTAGAAATACACCACTAATTTTCGATTGTCATTTTTTTTCAGGTTATCATGATAATTTTTGGGAAAATTATAAAAATATACTTAACATCCTTTTTTTGTTTTTTTAAAAGAACTACACAAGCCTTTTTCTTTTTATTTATTTATTGAAACACCCACTTTATTTTAGTTTCCTATTTTCAAATATTTCTTTATATATTTTTTTAAAAAATTGAAAATTTTATTCAAAATATTTAACTTATACCTCCAGTACTTTGAATTATTTTTTTATACCCCATTTAAATATGGGTCAATAACTAAATCTGCCTAAGAAAACTAATTACCTCGTTTTCTACCCTTTCTGTTAACTACTATCTCAATCTACCCTTTTATCTTTTTTTTTTTTTTAATTGAAACACCCACTTTATTTTAGTTTCCTATTTTCAAATATTTCTTTATATATTTTTTTAACAAATTGAAAATTTTATTCAAAATATTTAACTTATATATCCAGTATTTTGAATTATTTTTTTTATACCCCACTTAAATATATTTTTGAGCCGTCCCTTACGACGATTATTCATATTACATAAGTTTATGTGTGATTATTTGCCTATAAATTACTACAGAAAAAATTATTTTGTTGTTTCATTTTACTCTTTCCGTAGTTAATTTTTATTGTTTCATAATATTTGATTTTCTCTAGTTTATTTTTATTTTTATATTCATTAAGATTTTTTTTTTTTAATTGAAACACCCACTTTATTTTAGTTTCCTATTTTCAAATATTTCTTTATATATTTTTTTAACAAATTGAAAATTTTATTCAAAATATTTAACTTATATATCCAGTATTTTGAATTATTTTTTTTATACCCCACTTAAATATATTTTTGAGCCGTCCCTTACGACGATTATTCATATTACATAAGTTTATGTGTGATTATTTGCCTATAAATTACTACAGAAAAAATTATTTTGTTGTTTCATTTTACTCTTTCCGTAGTTAATTTTTATTGTTTCATAATATTTGATTTTCTCTAGTTTATTTTTATTTTTATATTCATTAAGATGTAGATTTTCAATAAAGTTAAGTGTAATTGATTAATTGTTCAAAAATACTATTGGTTCATTTTTCTTGGAAATAATCAATGTTTTAATAAAGATCATAGTGATAACAAATCATTATTATCCCTTAATATGTGTGAAAACCCTACAAAAATCAATTGTT
>CM071718.1:5842180-5854475 GCA_036630335.1 Physaria fendleri | reverse complement strand
TCTGGAAGCTCATGTAATAAATTCACATCATAAGTGTCAGGAATATGATTCAAAAAGGTCTGAAAATTGTTAACCGCTTCCACTTTGATTGCTGGTACTTCCACCAAAATATCACCAACACTTGTTCTTAATTCATTAATTCGATTTTGGCTACGTTTAGCACGAATCGAGTTATGAAAATAAACGTTGTTTTTATCCCCGACCTTGAGCCAATGCAATTTAGCTCTTTTCCGCAGAAAATTCTCCTCCAAATCACTTAACTCTTCCCACTTTTTTCGTAGCTCTTATCTCCTCCTCTATATTGCATAATGATGGATCAGCCAAAGTTCGGTTTTGTTGTGCACAAAGCTCGTCATATGCAGTAGAAACCTTATCCGAAAAGCCAAAGTTCGGTTTTGTTGTGCACAAAGCTCGTCATATGCAGTAGAAACCTTATCCGAAATTTGATGAAGGTGTGTACGTCCCAGCTCTCTTAACGAAGGCTTCAATCTTTTCAAGTATTTTGAGAACTTAAACATGGCAGTTATAGAAATAAAGAGACGAGACTGCTGTCCCCAAAAACCCCAAACCCGAGGGATGAAGTCAGCAAAACGAGCCAAGCTATTTGAGAACTTAAATGGTTTCCTGCGGCTACGTTTAGCACGAATCGAGTTATGAAAATAAACGTTGTTTTTATCCCCGACCTTGAGCCAATGCAATTTAGCTCTTTTCCGCAGAAAATTCTCCTCCAAATCACTTAACTCTTCCCACTTTTTTCGTAGCTCTTATCTCCTCCTCTATATTGCATAATGATGGATCAGCCAAAGTTCGGTTTTGTTGTGCACAAAGCTCGTCATATGCAGTAGAAACCTTATCCGAAATTTGATGAAGGTGTGTACGTCCCAGCTCTCTTAACGAAGGCTTCAATCTTTTCAAGTATTTTGAGAACTTAAACATGGCAGTTATAGAAATAAAGAGACGAGACTGCTGTCCCCAAAAACCCCAAACCCGAGGGATGAAGTCAGCAAAACGAGCCAAGCTATTTGAGAACTTAAATGGTTTCCTGCTAGTACTTGTAGCACCTGAAATAGAGACCCGACCACGCAGATGATCAGAACAACCTCCACTCTCAATGCGGTTCTGAACGGGTTAAACTCTCGAGAGATCGTGTCTCGAGTGAAACCTGACTAGTCTGGAATTAAACCAGGCGACATCACCTCCTTCATCTTTTGGCATACAAATTTGATCCCATGCTACCTTGGTCTTCGAAGTTGTTAAATTGGGTCCATCCCAGAGAAAAGCAGAACAAAGTACCTCTATCTCTCGAAGGCAAGCTGCCGGAAGATAGTATGCCGATCAAAAGTATACAATTCCATAAATCACGAACTTAGCAATTGAAGACGACCTGCATATGAAAGATGTCTAGACGTCCAAGAAGTAAGCTTCGCCCTTATTCTCTCAACTAGTATTGTATAGTCATCTACAGAGATCCGTTTTGTCATAAGAGGAAGACCTAAATAACGAACCGGAAGGGCACCCTCCACAAAAGGGAACGAGTTCTGTAATTCTGCCTGGGAAACCTCCGGCGCTCCACCAAGAAACAGGGAGCTTTTCTCCAAATTCACCGTGAGACCAGCGAGCCGAGTAAAGTGATCTAACACAGTAAGAACTCCTTCAATTGATCTTTTGTTTTCTTTAACAAAAACCAGAAGATCATCTGCAAAGCAAAGATGAGTCAACGTCAGGAGCTTGCACCGCGGGTGAAAGTCAAAAACTCGACTTCTCTCACGAACTTAGCAATTGAAGACGACCTGCATATGAAAGATGTCTAGACGTCCAAGAAGTAAGCTTCGCCCTTATTCTCTCAACTAGTATTGTATAGTCATCTACAGAGATCCGTTTTGTCATAAGAGGAAGACCTAAATAACGAACCGGAAGGGCACCCTCCACAAAAGGGAACGAGTTCTGTAATTCTGCCTGGGAAACCTCCGGCGCTCCACCAAGAAACAGGGAGCTTTTCTCCAAATTCACCGTGAGACCAGCGAGCCGAGTAAAGTGATCTAACACAGTAAGAACTCCTTCAATTGATCTTTTGTTTTCTTTAACAAAAACCAGAAGATCATCTGCAAAGCAAAGATGAGTCAACGTCAGGAGCTTGCACCGCGGGTGAAAGTCAAAAACTCGACTTCTCCCAGCTTTATCAAACTCGACTTCTCCCAGCTTTATCAAGCATCTTAGAAAGAACATTCATGCAAATGACAAATAGAAATGGAGATAGAGAACATCCCTGCTTCAAACCACGAGCACTCTTGAAATAACCAGCTAGCTCTCCATTAACTTAAACAGAAAATGAAGGAGTTGTAATGCAAACCTTTATCTAATGAATAAATAAATCGGGCAGCTGCATAACTCGCAGCAACTCCAGTAAGAAGGGTCACTGAACTGAATCAAAAGCTTTCGAAATATCAATCTTCATTGCACATCTCTCACTGAACTGAATCAAAAGCTTTCGAAATATCAATCTTCATTGCACATCTCGAAGATATATCCTGCTTATGATAATCCTTGACCACCTCAGAAGCTAGCAACACATTCTCCATTTAATCTCTTTGGGACAAATGCAGATTGATTAAGTGCGATCATATCCGGCATAACTTCCCGTAACCGAGCAGCTAGAATTAAATACTATAAGAAGCCGGAAAAACTCTAAGCCAATCTCCATTCACCAAGAATCTATCAAGCTTCTTGCAAATCAAGCCTTCAGACCGACGATTAGACCAAGTAAAAGTAGCTCCTTGTCTAGCTAAATCTACTAATTCACAAAGCTGAACAACATTCTGAAAATCTCGCATACCAGAGATAGCTTCAGCTGGGAGAGTAAAGAATGCTCATCAACATGAAGCACTTCATTAAAGTCCCCACAAATGACCCATGGCTTCCCTTGAAAAGAAGCCGAAGAATAGTGATCCAAAAGGTCTGGTACTTGTAGCACCTGAAATAGAGACCCGACCACGCAGATGATCAGAACAACCTCCACTCTCAAAAATACTATAAGAAGCCGGAAAAACTCTAAGCCAATCTCCATTCACCAAGAATCTATCAAGCTTCTTGCAAATCAAGCCTTCAGACCGACGATTAGACCAAGTAAAAGTAGCTCCTTGTCTAGCTAAATCTACTAATTCACAAAGCTGAACAACATTCTGAAAATCTCGCATACCAGAGATAGCTTCAGCTGGGAGAGTAAAGAATGCTCATGATCAGAACAACCTCCACTCTCAAAAATACTATAAGAAGCCGGAAAAACTCTAAGCCAATCTCCATTCACCAAGAATCTATCAAGCTTCTTGCAAATCAAGCCTTCAGACCGACGATTAGACCAAGTAAAAGTAGCTCCTTGTCTAGCTAAATCTACTAATTCACAAAGCTGAACAACATTCTGAAAATCTCGCATACCAGAGATAGCTTCAGCTGGGAGAGTAAAGAATGCTCATCAACATGAAGCACTTCATTAAAGTCCCCACAAATGACCCATGGCTTCCCTTGAAAAGAAGCCGAAGAATAGTGATCCAAAAGGTCTGCCCACAAATCTTTACGATCCTCTTCAAGATTTGACGCGTAAACAAAAGTGCAGTAGAAAGGCAATAAACCTCTACCCAAATCTACCAAGCAAGTAATCAACTGACTACTCTTGAAAACCGGAGAAATGTTGACACTACCCAAATCTACCAAGCAAGTAATCAACTGACTACTCTTGAAAACCGGAGAAATGTTGACATCATCTCTCCACACCACCCAAATTCTTCCATTCTCATGATGCTGACTACTCTTGAAAACCGGAGAAATGTTGACATCATCTCTCCACACCACCCAAATTCTTCCATTCTCATGATGATCATAGTTAGTCAAAAGAGACCATTCTGAACAAATCTGACTCTGAACAAACGCACAACTCGATTCTTTAACCCGCGTTTCCAGAAAACAACCAAAACTCCTACCACCATTTCGAAGCCAAGATCGAAAGACCTTGTGTTTTGAGGGTTTATTAAAAACCTCGAACATTCCATGAGAAGAACGACATCAGGAATGCTTTTTAGCATTGCCCTTTTTCCCATTTCCTTTTTTGGAAGGCGATTTCTTTTTCTTTACTTCTGAACCCTGAAAAACCCGATTACGAAGTTGTCTTGAATTATCTACAAGATCAGAAAACTCTTCCTCTTTAACCGTCTCAGTAGAATCTTCATTCCCCAAGACTGCAAATCGTGATGGAGAACTTATGGATTCCATAGACTCCTCTTTACTTGCAGAACGCGAAGCTTTCTTTTCTGAAGAAATTTGCCACGATTCCTTCGACTGATCGTCATCGTCCGCAGGCTTTCCTTCCCCACCCTGATCCGTTACCATCTGTTTTGGATCATCACTCTTAGGCGAGATATCAGAGGTTTTTAATGGCTGTGAATCGAGTACTACATCCCGTTCCAAAGTCCGGTCAACATGAAGCTCCTCTTCTCGGACCTGTGGACGTTCATGGTCCCGCGTTTGAGTGTTAGACTGATCCTTCTGCTCAACAACTTTCTCATCCCGAACCACCTGATCTTCAACCGAAGCCAGCTCCTCAATCTCTACTCGCTTGTGAACTTGCCCACCAGAACTCGAGTTTTCCTCCTCCTTCTTATCTTGTTCAATTCGAATTTCTCCCTCTTCAAATTTTTCCAATGAAGTATCCAAAGGTACTCCTGCTTTCTCTAAAGTTTTAGCCAAACAAAACTCCTCTTTATGTCCCCACTGCTTTCTCTATTCATCCAAAGGTACTCCTGCTTTCTCTAAAGTTTTAGCCAAACAAAACTCCTCTTTATGTCCCCACTGCTTTCTCTATTCGTCGCTATTTCAATTACTTAATAAGCAGATTATTTTTCAGCACCATGTCCGGATTTGTATATTTTAAAATTTTAAATCAATAATATTTTTTTTTTCATAGGTTTTATTAATATGTTCTTTGTTCAATATTTTTTTTTCAAAAAATTATTATGATGTTTATCTAAAACAATCCAATATAGATTAATTTGGACGAGATCATACTCTTCTTCTTCTTTTTTTTTCTTTTCTTTTTAGGACGAGATCATACTCTTCTTCTTCTTTTTTTTTTTCTTTTCTTTTTAGGACGAGATCATCATCTTCTTAGATACATAAAAAAAAAGTAATGGCTAAACAATTATTAAAGCTGAACAATTTTGAAAATTAGCGGTAGCCATTGCGTCCTTGCTGGAGCCAAGATATTGATTGACCATCGAGTAAACTTGGTTCGTTGTATTACTCGCTATATGTTACCCAATTTGTTTCTTTTTACCTTTCTTCCTTTTTTTTATATCATTTGTTGCGTTTTTAGTACCTTTTTCCACACTTGTTTTTTTAGATTTTAGAGAGAAAAAATATAAATCTCTTTGTGGACAACTTTGAGATAAACTTTACTTATATAAAAAAGCAAGCGTGAATTCGTTGCTAAACGTTAAAATGAATGTTTATTGCATTGCAAACATGTATTATTAATAAAAACAAATTTCGTTGTTAAACATTAAAATTTAATAGATATTGGTTTAACTCAATTATGCTGGTTTGATGTTAAACTAATCAAAATAAGAATAAACCCGGCTTCTCTATTCATATAAAGAGAATGTTATGTTCAAGATATTTTTCTAATCGATTTTTCTGTTACAACAAACTTTGAGTTTTTTTTTTTTTTTTTTTTGTCGGGTTTTTTTTTTTTTTTTTTTGTCGGGGACAAACTTTGAGCTTAATCTCTCAAGCTCTCTCTCTGATTCTACTCAATTTCTTTTTCACTATCATGGTATCAAAGCATCTTGCTTCGATTCTGCAACTAAATCTTTGAATTTGAAGTTAAAATCGGTTCTCCGAAAAATATGATGGTGTCCATGAAAGCTTTGTGGCGTCGTACGGGTCGTTGAGACCTGTTGTAACTCTATGGTGAAGTCTTGGTTGTTATCTTCTATTAATTAGCAGATCTATAAAAGTTTTTTGCGTTATAATGATGCTTCTGCTATATGGAAGGATTTGGAGATGAGATTTCACATTACAAATATGCCTATATCATATTCTATTACTCAACAAATATGGAACCTTCAGTAAGGATCCATGAATCTGTCATATTAGTATTTTTATGTAAGAAAATTATAGGCAAAGATTAATTTTCGATAAATATTATGAAAATTTATTTATTTAGATTTTTTAACTAACGATTAAAAATATTAGTTTTATAATTTTTGTATCAACAATAATTTCACATAAATATTAGATAAACATCGCAATAAACTTTTAAAACTATGTTGAATAAAAAATATACTAATAGCAAAATATTAAATAAACAAATTTACTATTCTACTATTTCTGTTCCAGATTAATTAATTTTATGATTTGCGTATATATATTAATGAAAAACTTAATAATTGTTCTTTATCTAATTTTTGGCCCAAATTACTAGATATTTTATATATTTCAATAAATACAAAACTACTCCATCAGTTTCATATTATTTGATTTTTACAATTATTTAATGCACTTTTATTTATAGAATTTAAAATTTAAATAGAATTGGCCAATGATTTAGTGTTATAGTTATTGGAAATGTAAGTCATTTAGTATTTTGAGGGAAAAAGGTAAAAAGTAGAGTAATTAAGTATTTTCTTAATATGCGGGAATAGATCCAAAAATCAATTAATGTGGTTAAGAAGAAGTAATTGATTGATTAGACTTTTTTTTTGGATTTTAATTTTATATTGCATGCCTTGTACAATAAAATAAATTTATGATCATTAATAGTTTTGATTTGCCTTTAAAAATTTATTAAAATGAGTGAAAAACCTAAAACCGCATATAATATAAAGAGTATTAGTTTAAACCAAATCACCGTCCTTGTAAAGAGACTCCATACGTATGATGATTTAGTGTCAATCCTCTCATTTCAAGATATATTAGTATGATGAAAATAACGGTTCTTTAAAATGCATGTAATTAATCAATCTAGCTGTTGAAGAATCCACCAAACATGATTCTTATTTCAGTAAAAAAAAGCTACAACACTTGCACTAAGAAACTATTGTATAGTCTTGACAATTTAATTCCTCCACAATGTCCATCCCCAAATCTAATTCCAAATATAGTCCATCCCCAAAGCGGTGCTATTCATCATGTTTCACATGAACAACGTTTGTTTGTTTCTCTGTCTAGTTATTTGCAGTCTAGTGATTTGCAGTCTTCAAACTCTTCCTACATGTGTTAATATCAAAATTACAGGTGTTAGGAATATAAGACTTAGTGATCAAATCACAATCACTAATTTTTTATTCATTCCAGACTTTAAGTTAAATTTGCTTAGTATTAGTCAGATAACTAAAGATTTGAATCTGGTGGTAGGTTTTGATGATGATAGTTGCTTATTACAAGATCCTATCAAGGCATTGGAGATTGGACGGGGTAAAATAGTGGCAAGATTATAAGTTTTACACAGTGGTGGTCTAAATGTTTCTTCTAAAGACTTTGTTCATCATTTTTGTTGTCCTGTGACAGAGGATGCTGTCGTATGGCGTAGTAGATTATGACATATTTCATACTCTCAGATTGATGTTGTAACTACTGTACTTGGTTTGAATAAGAGAAATAAAGAGAAGCATATTCACTGTGAAGTTTGTCAGTTATACAAGCAAAAGCACCTGCCATTTCCTTCTGAGAACAATATGAGCAAGAATCCATTCAATTTAGTTCACATTGACACATGGGGACCATTTTCTGTGAGTTCTACATATGGATACAAATATTTTTTGACAATAGTAGATGATTTTAGAAAAGCTACTTGGTTTACATGCACAAGACAAAAGATGAAGCTATCAGGGTATTTCCAGAATTTCTGCAACTTATTGGAACTCAATATCAGTTTGTTAGATAAGTCAGTAAGGTATGACAGGACAGGATCGATATCTGCTTTATCTGAGTTAGTCACATCGTACCTATTTCTATTAAACTGTCGGACGGTCGTATAGTGCTTGCATCACATATGGGTTCGGCTCGGATCTGTCCTGATATCACTCTCCAAAACATGTTGTTTGTTGAAGACTACACTGTCATCTTATCTCGGGTTCTCAGTTGAATCGCGACAGGCTATGCCTTTTTCAGATTACCGAAAAACTCTGTGTTATTCAAGATCGCATTACCAAGATGCTGACTGGAGAAGGTGAACAGAGGGATGGACTATTTTCCTTAAGCAATTCGAATTCAGTGCTAGTCTAAATAAGGCCGAGATCTCTTCGGTGGAGCTATGACATCAGCGATTTGGTCACCTAAGTCGGTTTTGAAATCTTTATCTATTCATGGTGTTCGTGTTGAGAAAAATAAGTTGTGTGATGTTTGTACTAGAGCCAAACAAACTCGAGATTCTTTTCCTAATAGTACTAACAAAACAACTACTTTGTTAAAACTTGTTCACTATGATTTATGGGGACCGTATCGAACTACATCTCAATGTGCCTCCAGCTAATTTCCCGAGGTCTCTGGATTTATCTATTGGCGAATAAGATGGAAGTAGGGTCAATTTTGAAGAATTTCATCTCTCTGGTGGAACGACAATTCAACACTAGGATTAAAGGTTTCCGAATAAACCATGGCACAAAATTTATGGTTTTAACTCAATTTCTTCAGGATCATGGGATACTTCATGAAACATCTTGTGTTGGTACTCCATAACAAAACGGCCGGGTAGAACGCAAGCATCGTCAAATACTCAACTTTGCAAGGGCACTTCGCTTTTAAGCCAACCTACCCATAAAATATTGGAGCGAGTGTGTTTTAACAGCGGCATATCTCATAAATCGCACGTGTGTTTTAACAGCGGCATATCTCATAAATCGCACTCCAACTCCGGTTTTTTATAACAAGTCTCCCTTCGAGGTTCTCTACAACCGCAAACCTGCCCAAATTCTCATTGTGGCCAGATCACTTATGTCTTAGTTTTCTATTCCATTGGTGTACTGGTCAGATTGTATTCTCACAACTGTTTTCCTGATTACTAGGCTTCCATCACTTTTTCTTCAAACAAATTTCTATTTGAAATTCTTCAGCACAAACCTCCTGATTACAGTATGTTGAAAGATTTTGGGTGCTTGTGTTACAAATTAACATCAAAACAGCAGAGACATAGATTTGAACCAAGGTTAAAAGCACTTTTATTCTTTGGTTACCATTTGCTTATAAGGGTTATATGCTTTTGGATCTAGAGACTCAAGCTATAACTATTTCTAGACATGTTGTCTTTTATGAGACATTGTTTTCTTTTCACACCAATACTTCTTCTCAATCAAATGTTTTCGCTGATGATGCATATTTCACATTAGACCTGATGCATCTTTGGCTTCTTCATCCAGACCTATTAGTTGTGATGGGTCTATAAAGTGAAGTTGCAGGCTGATGGTACTCTAGAGAGTTTGAAAGCTCATCTTGTTGCTAAGGGATAGACACAACAGGAGGGTATTAATTTCATAGAAACCTTTTCTCCAGTTGCAAAAATAACTACTATTAGAGTGCTTCTTGCAGTTCAGCAGCTAAGAATTGGTATCTTCATCAACTAGAAATTTCTAATACCTTTTTAAATGGTGACTTGGATAAGGAAATCTATATGGAGTTACCTCCAGGTTACACTCAAAGCAAGGGGGAACTGTTCCAGATGCAAAATTTTCTTTATGGCCTCAAACAAGCATCAAGGCACTGGTTCTTGAAGTTTAGCTCAACTTTGGTTGGATTGGGTTACCAAAAGTCTCAATCGGATCATGCTTTATTCATTCGCCATGTTGTTGATGAAAATATTGCTATCCTTGTGTATGTAGATGATATTGTCATAGCCAATAATAGTAAATCTGTTGTGGCAAGTTTGAAGAACAGTTTGTCTGCTATTTTCAAGCTAAGAGACTTAGGCAATTTGAAATACTCCTTGGGTCTTGAAATAGCTCGTAATAAGGATGGGATTTCTATTTTCCAAAGGAAATATGAACTAGATCTTTTGGAGGAGAGTGATTTACTTGGCTGTAGACCTAGTAGTGTTCCAATGGATCCTTTAAACTATCTGATGAACCAAATATTGATAATCCAAAATCTTATAGACTCATGTATTTGACTATCACTCAACCATATCTTTATTTTTTTGGGAATAGACTATGTCAATACTCTTCTTCTCCAAACGCTAATGTATGTTCATTGGTGATGCTATTGTTTCTTTGAAATCGAAAAAGCAAGAGGTTGTGGATAGTTCCTCTACTGAATCAGAGTACAAAGCTATGAATCTACCTGGTTGTGAAGTTTCATGGCTGGTATGTTTGTTAACAGAACTGCAAGTGCCTTAGAAAACTATTCCTATCTTTTGTGACTCTACTTCAGCTATTTACATTGCCAAAAATTATGTATATCATAAGCGTACGAAGTATATTGAGAGGGATTGTCAGACCATTCGGGAAATTATTGACAGTGGCCTTATCAAAACTATGCATGTCAAGACTTCTCTTCAAATTGCATATGCCTTTAACAAGCCTCTGTTTCATACTATTATCAAGGATTTGGTTTCCTAGATGAACTTTATTTCCATATATGGCTCATCTTCAGGGAGATAATATATATTGGATTAATTCAATGATGTTGGTTTGATGTTAAACCAATCAAAATAAGATATAAACCGGGCTTCTCCATTCATAGAGAGAATGAGCCGTTAAAGATATTTTTCTAATCAATTTTGATGTTACAACAAACTTCTCCATTCATAGAGAGAATGAGCCGTTAAAGATATTTTTCTAATCAATTTTGATGTTACAACAAACTCTGAGGTCAATCTCTCAAGTTCTCTCTATGATTCTACTTGATTTCTCTTCACTATCAAAATTGATATTCATTGTATTACGAACATGTGTTATTATGATTTTATTTTCCGATTGACAATTTTTTTAATGAGTAGAGTAAGAAACACAGAGTCATAAGAATATCTCCATTAGAATTAGGATTTTATTTTCCGATTGACAATTTTTTTAATGAGTAGAGTAAGAAACACAGAGTCATAAGAATATCTCCATTAGACAGATGTTAAAGAGTTTCTTACAAAAAGTTAATAAGAAAAAATAGATAAAGGAATAGAAAGGACAACGATAGGATTGTTAATTAACAACTTTAACATCCAGTTTAATGGATAGCTTTTAAAACAAAAATTTTGATTTAATTAAATAATTATATTTTATTAAAATATTAATTTATTTTGTTTTAGATACGCTCCACTGATGGAGCTGCTCTAAGACTCTATATCTCTCTACGTCGTCAGCTAAAAAGATTATTGGATCCACGTTTAGTGAATGGTTCTAAGACTCTATATCTCTCTACGTCGTCAGCTAAAAAGATTATTGGATCCACGTTTAGTGAATGGTTACGTTGTCCCCACCACACCACTCTACCAATCAAAAAACTTTTAAAAAATGTTGCTCTATACCATCAAATAACTGTTTTTTTTTACCATCATGTCATATAGCTACAATTTGAAGAGTTATACCACCATGTTGCTTTTTATTATTCTACGTAATTTTAAAAACAACATTAAATATGTAACATAATAATTATAAAAAATCATATCCATGGTTTGTACAATATATTATTTTCGAACAGGGACCGTATAAACAAATTAATATTATAAATAAATAATTACATAGAAAAATACATTAGAAAGTTAAAACATCTTTTATTAATGTTTATTTTTCATGTTATTATTTCTTATTTCATTTGTTAAATTTTTTTACAATAAAAATCATCATGATATATTACTCTTTACCAATTAAAAAAAGTTATCATTAATAAATATCTGAAAAATAATTTACAAATAATTTACAAATCTCAATATTCTAGTGGATAATATAATTATCAATTTTATATTATAAATCAGTTTAGTTTCATTTTTATTACTAATAAACAGTATACGCGTATAGATTATCATATTTTGTGCAATAGATAGACATCGCATGAACATCTTACAACATACGTCATGCCATCACTGTCCATAAAATCAAAACGGTCCCGTTTTGACACAGAGTCTTTCATATTACTCGACACATGCTGGTATTTCGTCTATTCGCCTCATGGTTGGTATGCTCGTAATATCCCATTTGTTTTATTTTAAAAATCTCAGAGACCAAAATGTTCAACAAGATTTGAGATTGGTTTTGACAGAATGAAAAATACTCTCTATAAAAAACTTATAAAAATAACTATATTTTATGATCACTCCTAACAA
>CM071718.1:5808951-5819623 GCA_036630335.1 Physaria fendleri | reverse complement strand
AGGATCTTTGTCCTTGATTTGTCTTGTAAGTAGTGGCATAAGCCATGTTCTCCTCCTGACCAGTGTAAGAGAAGTTCTGCAAGTTAGTGTTTGAACTTGAACTCTGGAAAACAAGCTTGTCACTAAGGGCAGATGGCTTTATCATCTTCTGTCTCTCATCCTGTGTGACAAGGTTGAAAACTTCCTCCATTGTTGGAATCGGTTTCATCATAAGAACATTCCTGCGGATAGGTTCATACACCTCATTCAATCCCATAAGAAATTTTGTAACTCTGCTTCTCTGCTGAAGTTGTTCCCATTTATGTGCAGCATTGCACTCGCATTTACCGCAAGAACACACTGGAAGATCAACGTAATTTTTATACTCTTCCCAGAGAGTTATGAGCTCAGTATAATTCGCATTTACCGCAAGAACACACTGGAAGATCAACGTAATTTTTATACTCTTCCCAGAGAGTTATGAGCTCAGTATAATAAGAGCTAACATCCATTCCTCCTTGTTGTATAGAGCTGAGTCTCTGCTCTATTTCATAAACCCGAGGGGCATCATCTTGTTTATAGCGGGACAATAGATTTTTCCAAATTGCTTCTGCAGTAGAAAGGAATAAGAGACTTTGTCCTATCTTCTTTGATACTGAATTTAGCAACCATGTTGCAACCATGTCATTGCAACGAGACCAAGATCCTGCATCTTTGTGATCACTAGCTGGCTTAGGGATGGTTCCATCTATGAATCCCAACTTATTTCTAACATTCAAGGCCATTCTAACTGATCTACGCCAAGAGTTAAACTCTGAACCACAACTCAATCTATCTGACACCAATATCAATCCAGCATGATCGCTAGTATGCAAGAAATATGGATTTTCATATAAATCTGTGGATTGTTGAACATGACCTGAATTTTGATTCGAATTCCGATTTGAGGTTTCCGTATTCTCACCATCTTCAGAAGTAACTGTCGACATAATCCAGCAAGAATTGAAAAACCAAGAACAAGACCAGAAGAAAGCTTCAAGAACCGAGGAAGCAAAACAATCGCAGACAAGAGAATCAAATTGAGCTAGAGAAAAACCGAGGAAGCAAAACAATCGCAGACAAGAGAATCAAATTGAGCTAGAGAAAAGCAACAATTGATTCGACCAAGCTGAAATTGGATACGAATACAAGATGAGAACAGCCAAAGAGAAGGAAAAAACAACGATTCTCCAGAAGATCAACGATAACACGAACAGACGAACGAAACGAAGACTCAGATGCGAAAAGAAACCATGAACAGCACCGAAACACAAGCACCAGAAGATTTCGCTAAAGAATCAAAAGAATCCAGTGAAGAGAGAAACGAAATCACGGAAGATTCGCTCTGATACCATATTGGATTAAGGAAACAAAATCAAACTTTATTAATTTTGGTAAAAGTTACAATCTGTTCTTAACGAAACAAACTATTTATATCACCACATCCGGAACAAACCGGTTTACCTAAAAACCAATTAAACCAAACTAAAAACACAATAACCAACAACTCAAATACAAAGAGACTACAAAATGACTAATACTTGACTAATACTTCTAATACTAAAAACACAATAACCAACAACTCAAATACAAAGAGACTACAAAATGACTAATACTTGACTAATACTTCTAATACGAATTTTGTTACGCATATTTTTCGTAACAATTTTAATCATTTTTTTTTTTAATCTAAAATTTCACAAATTTAACAAAATTCGTTTGTAATAACAAATTTATTGGTTCTTTGATGGTAATTATGCTTATTTAATGATTATGATATAGTTAATATTATTTCTCAAATTTGTGGATTCGCATTGGTACTTCTGTAGGAAAGGTTAGGACGATTCCTAAAGTTATGAATGAAGGCACGGTTCTGGCCTTACCCTTGGTCATTCACGTAGTTCATTTCCTCTTGAGTTTAATAACTCATAACAGCATGATGAATGGAATATTCCCCAACTAGAAGCTCACTTCGACAGAGAAGAAATAAATCTCATCATCAAGATTTTCTCTGGTAATTACGAGGCAGTGCAATGTCATTCAGGTGTTTACTCGATGTAGTCCAGCTATTGGTTATGGAATTTATTGAGTAATCAGTCAAGCTTGGCCCCGAAAAATTGATATACATTACAATAAGTTTCAAATTTGTAATCAACCCGTAAATAAACATTACTTCTCAATATTTTTTTCTAATTATGGTGGCATAATATTCTGGTGATATCATTTATATTTTCAAATAATATACGGGAGTTTCTCAAATATTATATAAGATTAATCAAAATAGGAATAATAGAATCATATCAAAGTGAAAAACAAAAAAGAGAGTTAAAAAAAGGCTTAAAACAATTATTATTTATTTTTATCTTTTTTAAAAGATTTATTAGATGGTAGATTAATATTGGCTAAAATTCATGTTTATCCAAAATTAATGTTTATCTACAAATTCATGTTTATCTAAAATTAATGTTTATCTACTATCTACAAATTCATGTTTATCTAAAATTAATGTTTATCTACAATTATCTAAAATTAATGTTTATCTACAATTATTTTTTATCTAAAATTATAAAACTAATACTTTTAATTGTTTGATAAAAAAATATATAAATTTTAAGCAAATTTATTAAATATTTATCTAAACTTTAGTGTGTATCTATAATTATATTTTTATCTAAAATTATTTTTAAATCAATAATTATTAAATGTTTGTTTGCTAACGATATTTAATTTTAGAATAAATTACCCTAGGTAGCACAAAAAAATATTATAAAAAACTAGCAGAAGCCAAAAAAATCCAAAAAGTGATAGCGCAAAAAAAAAAAATAAAGAAGAAAATGTCCTCATGATTTTTTTGTAGACAAATACGTCAAGGGTATTTTGATCTTTTTCTCCTTTGTGTTACCATTTTTTTAGGTTCTTTTTCCTTGTGATTTTTTTTTTTGTAATTTTGGGGTCTAATGTGCTACTCCCATAATAGTCCCTTAATTTTATTATGTAAGCATTAATTGTAAATAAATATTGAATTTTGATAAAATATTAAAATAAATTTTAAATTTTTATAGTAAACTTTTGATTAGACTTGATTTATTAATATATTTTTAAATTATAATGGCAAACTCTTGAGAACAACTATCTTCTTATAGTATTTGTGAAGTACTATTTTAGATTTGCCGAATTTGTCCTTATGTTTACGGGTANTTGAGGTTTCAGTTTTGTAGATTATCATAGGAATTATTCTGATGCTACAGTTCATGGTATGATGATGGATGGGGATAATGTTTATATGTACATCAGTAACTCTTACCCAATCTCAGTTTTGTTTCATTTCAATGTTTTTAGTTTTGGTAATATGAGATTCTAATTTTGACCACCTGAATAATGGTGTGAAGAATCTGTTAGATTAACACTAATATATTTGGCAATGGTAAGAAAAAGGTTAATACAGATCTTCGTAGATTATTTGTTACAAGAGAAGAGCTGCGGTTTCTTCTTGTTCTTTCTTCTCCATGTGGAATTTGTTGATCTTCTCTTCAAACTCTTCGATGCATGCTTTGAGTTCTGGTTTCGCAAACTTCTTTCCCTGTTCAGATTCACAACCAGATGGAAAAAAAACTCACATATATCATGACAAGAATGGCAGGGGTGAAAGAAACTACAGAAACCAGACCTTATTGATTATGCTTCTAAAGTTCTCAGTCACCAAATCCTCTGCTAAAGCATGCTCGTAAGACTTAAATGACTCGATAAGCTTTTTGATTCCTCTTTCTGTGAATGTCAGCAATGAAAGAGAATACGAAATGTATTCCCACTGTTTTCCATCTGCAGTTTAGGTGTAGATGTCAAGGTATATACATACTTTCTATTAAACTCAGAACAGGTGCAAGGATGTAGCATCAATACAAGCATTAAAGCAATACCTGTGACTCCGCTAAACCTATTGCAAAGCTTCTCAACTAGAGTCTCCATTTGTTTGTCCTAGAGATTGTCGAGGATACATGTGAGTGATTAGATTAGACAAAATAAGAGTCATACTAACTTCAATATCAAAAAAAAAAACTATATACTTTTTTGATGATACTAACTTCAATATCAAAAAAAAAAACTATATACTTTTTTGATGGAGCCGATCAAGAACTGCATGACATTACAGAATGACTCCCTCTCTAAGTTCCGGTTGGATAACTTTCCAAGTATATCAGGAAGCAGATTGTATATGGGATTGGATCCTGGATTTGTTTTGCAGAAAAGAGGCTCAAGTGTTAAATTTGATTCAAAGGTGGAAGTTGGTATGTCATGTAAAGTAGATATTGCAACTGACCTTTCTTAGACAGTTCATGGAAAAATAGTTTTGCGAGACTAGAGATCCTCTCCTCATCATCTTCTATACATATAGCCATTTCATTAATATGCCCTTTCACCTGAAATTAGGATTCACAAATTGAAACCTCAAACAATAATTGCAGATATTTAAAGAGAGGAAGGAGAGAGAGGTAAGGAGCCTACCTTCATCATATCATTCAATATAAGATGTGAAAGGACTAGGACAGCATTTTTCCGGACAGAAACTGAAGCATCCCGTAACCTGGCATACATATTTTCTGTCCAAGGTTCTAAAAGATTTGGAAAACGAACTGCCAAGTCTCCAAGGGCAAGGGTGCAATTTGACCGGACAACATCAGATGGTGCATTTTCAACAACTGTGAAGAGAAGCTGGAGATTGGATTCGCTGGTATACATTGAGATTAATGCATCAATTAGCTGTAAATTCAGTTTTGAGAAGGATAAAGAGAAAATATGATAATGATTTAATCTCACCAGAAACTTGAATCAATAATCATAAACCTGCATAATGCAAGCATTGCAGAAGCTTGTAATTCAGGATGCTGTAAGAATGAAAAGTCAAAAAAAATTTGTGTCATATATGTAACAATAGAAATGTGAGAGTAAAAGGAGGTATAACATTAGATGACAAACACATCACATGCCATGAAACAGGATAAATGGATAAGAAACTACCTTTTGCAGCAGTGAAAAATTTCTGCAAAGCTTTGAGAGAAAAGTTGCACATTCCCCAATCAGATTCTTCTCGCGAGAACCACCAGAAACAATTTCTCTCTCTGCTCTTTCAGCAAGTGTATCAAGCAGTGCGTCATCCGAGGCAGCAAGTCCTAGCTCAGCATTTATGCTATTGTTCTATAAAAAAGAAACCATCGCATGAGTTGCATTAATAAGAAAAGATAACCCAATAGGGGTTCAATATTTGTGCCATCAGCTGCGTTTTAGGAAAATTGGTCTTTACCTCTTGCGTGGCCCCAAGGTTTTCGTCTGTATTCTGACTTTCAGCAGCAGCTTTGTCTTTTTTAGTCTTCTGTCTCCGGATCTTCTGGATGCAGGATTCTATATACACCAACTGGTTCATGGCAATGTGACTGACAGCGAACAAGAATCTGCTGAGTTTTGCTACTTGAACTGGAGTCAGAACATCATCTTTATCATCGTCGGCATTGTTCTGTGCTTGATCTTGTCCAACAACATCAAACACAGTGCTCAAGGACTTTTTAGTAACAGTAGAAGCCAAGATTTCTGGAGTTGGGTGGATCATGTATATGGCACTTATGGCTTTATCAGCAGTAGCATAATATATGTTTTCCGGAAGCCAGTTCCCAGTGATCAAGCTTTCAAGAATGCCAAACAATCTGCTGCCATTGCTGAGCAATAACTTTTTCCTATCTTCCTCGGAAAGACGTTGAATAGCCGTGCATGCAGTTCTGGCAAGTAGAGGTTCCACTTTGGCCCAACGGCCAAACCCAATATCAATAATATCCTGGCATAATTACAAAGCATACTCAGACAGTGGAGCAACAGAAGGAACCTACCGTGCTGCTAGATATTTCACCTTTTGACACTAAAGCATTAACAATAAACTCTAGTGCTGCCTGATCTCCTATATTTGAATCCAAGACAAGGTTCAACAGCTGTTTCGCCGTGTCAACTGGATTTTTCCTTATGTAGATTGAGATGAAGGCATTCTCTACTGCCTCATAGATAGATTTATCCTGAGAAAAGGCCTATAGAGAACAGAAAACAAGGTTAGCATAATGGGTAAAGGGAATGTTAACTTAAAAATTTCAGAAGAATGGATTCTTATGAGTTATGATACATGATAAGAGATCATTTACCAGAGGCAGAATTTTCCGGAGACAAGCTTCTGCACCATCAATTTGGAACTGCTTACACCTCATCAACAAGAGAATGGCATTCTCAACATCACTGGCAGAAGATGAAGCCATTAATTGAACAAGAACTGGCATGCTAGTTGTCATGCACTTCGAGAACCTCAAACCAGCCTCAAGCGAAGCAACTAAGGCCTTGGTTTGCTCAAGATTACCAATATCTGGAACAGAAACATCCTTCTCGCTTATTTCTTCTCCATTATCTGGCTGACAGCTATCAGATAGACTATCTTGATGCACCTTATTTGTAACTTCAAGATGCAAATCATCGATTTCACCATCTCCACTACAGAAGTCACCATCTGAAGTTGACTCTTTTGATGCGTCCTCAGTAGGGAGTATCGGTTCAAGTTCGTTCAGTTTTCTTTTATACTGCTCCAGGGTTGCTTCGAATGAAGCTATCCGAAGCTGTGGACCAAAGGGGTTATGTTGCAACATCGTGATCAGTAAATTCAATGCAGATTTTCTAACAATTGCACTCTTATCTTCCAGTCTTCCAGCAGATATTGATGCAACCTCGTTCCATAGGCCAATTGAAACAGAATGCTCTTCACACAGTTCAGCCCACACCTGAAGAACTCGACTTCTTGTATAGGCTGAAACATCTCTACATCGTTCGAGCAAAATTTCCAACATAGCTTGCTTAGTTCTCAGACGAAGGGACTTGGAACTCATATCTCCCTCGACATCATTAAATGCTTTTGCAACTAATTTTCCAAGAACACCCACCAGTGCATTTCTTATCTTGTAGGATTCACCACCAAAATGAGGGACCAACACTCCAACATTTGTTGAGATAAGTTTTGGCAAACGATCAGCAAGCTCAACCAAAAAACGTCCCACATTATCGGCCCCAACTGTGTCTTTAACATAGGCTTTTGGGTCCGTCCTCCCAATATCTCTAATGATTGTTACAGCCAACGTACCATCTGAATACTTACTTTCAGCTCTAGCAACTGCATCAGCAACATGCACAACAAATTGAGTATCCTACCCCTCAGAGGTTCCCAGTTCCATGAGTGGACAATTTGCTTTTTCCTCCCTCGTAGGGCAACCTGTTTATACACAACATCACTCTCATAAAAGCCACTCTAATAGATGTATTTTAATCTGTATGATATCACATTATCATCTGGACAAAGAGAAAAAACCTTTGTGTTGTCAACTGAGCTGATATGTGATTCTTCAGTCATAACAATTGCGAGGAGAAAGAAAGTGTATATTTTCAAGGCATTTCGATGTGATGTAATCCTGTCAATGATTGGAACATCATCCTCTTGATCTTGAACAGATCGGGAGATCGAATCAACATTGGGAAGAAGAACACTTAGATTAGACCGAAGGCTTTCTACAAGATTAACCTTGCAAGATGGAGGAAGACTAAAGAAGCTCCTGACCAAAGCGTAGACACGATCAAACACATCTTGATCTTCAATGCAAAAGAGTTCTCTATCGGATAAGTCAAAAGAAACACCTGTTCCACCAGCAGAGAATACATCTTGATCTTCAATGCAAAAGAGTTCTCTATCGGATAAGTCAAAAGAAACACCTGTTCCACCAGCAGAGAATCAACAAAGTGTCTCACATATCAATCACAAAAGGTCATACCACTAATTTAGCAATACCCACCAAAATATGCAAGCTAGTGAAAGAAAATTAAATTTGGCAAAGCAAACATATTCATATAAAACATGGACTCTAACTTCAAAAATTGGTACTAAACATCGTAAAGAATACACTAGTTAAGAATTTGTACCACTTCATAATAGAGTCAGAGAAGAATTATCATATCGTTCAGATTCACTTTGAATACAAGAATTCCCAAAATCTATCAACCCACTCGAGTGGCTAATGACTATCCTCACAATCTAACCGTTCACTCAAATTGAAATTGCAGAATCAAATCTAAAACCTCTCAGATCACCGTAGTTTCTCAGAGACCAAATTAATATAACAGATACGCTCAGAAATTGGGGAAACGAAGACACCCAAATAAAAAGAGCATCATTACCTTTGACGAATTCTTCAAGATCGGAAGGGCGAAGAGAGGTAACATCGACGATATTTCGAACAAACAAACGATGATTATCTACCGGATCTTCTTCTAGGGCTCGCAGAATTTGAGGGAAAACAAAGGGAGGAGCCATTTTTTTCCTATAGAGAGGAAAAGAAACGTTGCTCAGATGAGAGAGAAAGATAGAAATCGACCTGACTGGGGAGGGAGATGCAATTTCAAAATGAAATTTAAAAACGGATCGGAGCGGGAGTTCATGGACATCTTTTGATATTTTCGAAGCTTTTTGGCGACTCTAATGGCTTCACCGGGCCAATCAGTTCAGAGAAAGAGAAGAAGAAAAGCTTTGAGATGGCGATGCTGCTGGGCATGGCGATGTATGTGATGAGGATGGTTAGGTTATATCTAAGTGGTTGGGTCTTCACTTGCTTGGCTATAGCCGACGAGATCGCTGGTTCTCTTAGAAACGGAGATATTGGTCCTTTCCATGTCGGATAATCGAATTCGAGATTTCTTAGACTCTCCTTCTGTGAGTTTACGTTCTTATCTTGCCCAAATGTTACAATTTTTGCTCTCTTGATTAGAATCGTTTCAAATTCTTGTTGGAACCCTAAAATTGAGAATAGTTTAGGGTTCGTAATAGGCAAAGATAGATGATATTTGCTCGAAAAGGAACAATTTTTTGAAGTAATTTATATGTGAATGTTCTGTGTAACTAATGATCTGCTTCGTATATGAGACTATGGATTCTATAGATGTTGATGAATGCTTGTTAATGACCTTTTGCTCAGCAGCTTGAATTTTTGTGTACTTGTGTTGATTAATAGTATCCTCGGGAATCGGGTTCATTCATGTATTATATGGTCCATAGGTCATGGAACAGAACAGTTTGAGAGAAGAGCTTGTAACATAAGAATAATTATATGATGACATAAGTGATAGCTTCAGTACCAAAAAAATTGTGAGATCATGTTGCGATCTCAAATTGCTTATGTTAAATCCAAGATACTTATTTTTTGTCTTTCTACTTTTGTTTACTAGCTTTTGAAGTGATTGATATATGATTTTTCTGTGTAACCAATAATCTGTTTTGTGTTTGAGACTGTATAGATTCTATAGATATTGATGAATGCTTGCTTGTTAATGGCGTTTTGCTCAGATGCTTGAGTTTTTGTGTTCTTGTGTTGATTAATCAGTATCCTCAGGAATCAGGTTCATTCACATATTATATGATTCAAGTTTTTGTGTTCTTGTGTTGATTAATCAGTATCCTCAGGAATCAGGTTCATTCACATATTATATGATTCAGTACCAAAAAAAATTCTGAGATCATGTTTTATAATCTCAGTATTGCATATGTTAAATCCAAGATACCATTTTTCTGATTTTCTCTTTTGTTTACTAGCTTTGTTTTGTACTCAGGAAGGGAATGTAATGCAGAGTACAGGAGCTGACGTCAATTTGAATTTCATATCAAATTTTCTTATGGTTCAACTGTGACAGAGCAGAGCAGAGCATAGCAGTACTATATATTAGGTGTAAAGTATATATTAGGTATATACCTGTGAACTTTTGTTATTGTAAGTAATTCCCTAAAGGAGTAGATTATAGTCATGTTCTATTCCTGTCAAATTATACAGTATCATTTTCTTTGCAAAATAAGTAAATTTAAGGTCATATCATTTGGTCTCAGCAACTGCAAAAAGATTAGCATGATTAGAGTTTGATCTAACCTAGGATCTGTGCAGACTTGGTCTCAGCAACTGCAAAAAGATTAGCATGATTAGAGTTTGATCTAACCTAGGATCTGTGCAGACACTAGGCACTTACATTAAGACTTGTATCTCTTCTTTGACCATTTGTTATTTGCAAATTGATATCATATATTTTTCACAAAATTGGATTCACTAATAAGAAAATGCAGAGTAACAAATAATACAAAATGCATAATTTATTTCTTCTCATTAAATAAATTTGATAATTTAGAACATGAGAAAACATAATATTTTTCTGGCCAACCACATAATAATTTAGTCAAGTAATGAATAGTCATCACTGTCTGTAATAATATCATAAATCAAGCAACAACAAGTTGGATCTGTTTCACCTGTTGGATCATTTTCGCATAATCCTATTCCTGCTTGATCATTTTTATTTGTACATTCATTGTAACATTGTTCATTCCCATAAGGTTTTAGGCATGGTCCAACACATTGCTTAACAACTTGATTAACCACTGCAAATATACAATCCAAATTATTAAATCTATAAAAAATGATCAAAGATAAATGAGCAATACTTGCCAGTTTTTGTCTGAATGTTGTTGATAGATAACAGAAATGTCAATATTACAGCAAGGAAAATAGTCGCAAATGATTTTATGAAATGCATTGTGGTTTGTAGATCT
>CM071718.1:5785734-5799358 GCA_036630335.1 Physaria fendleri | reverse complement strand
GAGAATGTTAATGCTTTCTATGTTTATAAATTATTTGAAAAGTACATTATTAACGTACATGTTCGACAATTTGAAATATATAAATATAATATTTTGAACATATAGTAAAGTTATTTATTCACGAGATTTACTTGTTCTATAGTAAATTTACTATGTTTTAAATTTTGATATGAAGAAAAGTCCCACATCGGAAAGATGTGAAGAGACAGAGCAGTATATAAGGGATATGAGCCAATCCACTCATTGCCAATTGGTTTTGAGTTGGAAGCCCATAAATTGGAAACTATACAATACAAATAAGGAAATTCTATATTTTCCATATATCTCATATCTCTTGTCAATAGAAAGCCTTTTGTTTGACAGTACTGCTTGCGGAGGTTTCTTCTTACCAGACACCATCTTCTTCTTTTGCAAATCCAAGTTGCTTGTTATTCCGACATTAACATTGGACTTCGCAGCTTGAGTATTCGCCAAGTTTCCTGTTGTTCTCACGATGGGTCTGGATGTCAAAGCTTGCGTGTTGACCAAATTTCTTTTTGTTCCCACCCTAGCCATGGTCTTCATAGCTTGTCTATTATCCAAGGAATTTTGGCGAGACAACGTTGAGTTACCAACGCTCTGGTCATCTTTAAGACTTGAGAAAGATCCAGCACCAATGCTGTGCCTGCGACTAGTTACGTTGCTATTTTTGGTCTTGAAGTCATTGTTTGCCGACCATTGGATAGATCTTTGGCTGGCTGACTTTAGTGATCTGGCAGGAGAAGACTTGATGCTGTTTTCGCGTTTGAGACTGCTTTTCAGGGAGACTAGATCATCGTTGGATTGGAGATCCCACGGACGAGAGGCCATCCACCGTTCAAGCCAACTCCAACCCCACTCTGTCGTGTTTGTCTCCATTAGAGTCTTGTGAGGAAGTTTTGAAGAGTTTCTCCACGCTTGCTGTTTTAATTTTTTAATCAAATATGTATATGAAAATGAATAAGCTGTTGACAATGTAGTAGTTTGTTATTAATCTATATACCTGATGACTGTAAGCATATGCCAAAGCTCTTTCTCTTCTCACAGAAGCNGTACTACTAAAAATATAGTTTTTTTTTATGTGGCTTATCATAATTTTGTGTCAGTAAATTCATGAATTAATTATTTTGTTATTATATAATATATATCAACAAAAAAGTTTTATTACTAACTTGTGATTATATTTTTTCTTTTTTAGTATATCAAATTTAGGGTTAACCCTAATTATTTACAAATTGAGCGTCAAGCCCGTTATGCTTAATCATAATTTAGCTTTCTTTTTTATTAAACTCTCACAACTTAGTTTACTCGTTTAGTGAACCACTATTTTCTTTTAACCATGGCTTAAGCATAATGATAAAAATTAAGTTAATACTTTCTACACATACCTTGATTTCTTTGCTATCCTTAGAAAAGAAGTCAGAGTCCAGTTTCATAGGCCATCCAAGACTACTAAAGCATTCAGTTGACCTAAAAGTCAAAGGTATTCTTTGGTCATAAAACAACATTTTGAAGTGAAAATTTTGAATGGGATCATGATTAGGAATATGGTACCAAAAGTATTCATTCAAGTCGTCGTAGTTTCTCCATTGTTGATGCTTCCCTCCTTTACTTTTTGTTGCTTCCTATAGTAAACAAAAACACAAATTGGATTTTGAGGCAATTTAAAGAAGATCCAATATTTTTTAAAAAAACCCAACCTGTTGTATTGTCTTGTAAACTGGAGTCACTACTTTTTAAAGAAGATCCAATATTTTTTAAAAAAACCCAACCTGTTGTATTGTCTTGTAAACTGGAGTCACTACTTCCTTTAAGAAAGTTTCATCTCTACCACCATATGCTTGGGGTTCATTACCTCCATCATATATTTCGATCATCTCACGAGACATCTGTACGAATTCGAACCAAAATTTGTGACTGAATTTTTAATTAGACACAAATATGAAACATGTAAAACCCAAAGACATACATGGTAAAAGATGTAGCAAAGACATTCTGGCATGAATCTAAGGTTGGCAGCTTCTCCCCATATTAGAAGATAGAGTCCTATGTATAATAGCTTCTCCACTCGTTCTTTATGTTTAGGCAACCTCAAACTACTACAAAACATACAATAATTTCATAGATATTAGCTATTCGTGAGTACAAAGTAAAGGCAAACATCAGTTTCCCTTTTAATATGGCAAAAAATTGTTATAGGAATGGCTCATTGTTTTATAAAAACTTTAATACAATCTATTATGTTGGTGGATTGAATGTTAGAACCGGTTCATACAAAATATCAAAGTCAAGGCTTCTAATGAAAAAGTAACGCACTAGTAAAGGTAGGTCAAGGCATTCGGGTATTTGGATAGGTTCGGTTCGATTTATTTGGATTACGGGTTTTCGGGTATATAAAAATAGGTAATTGTTTAGGAACTGAGTTGGGTTTGGTTCGATTCGGGTCCAAATAATCCGGATTCTGTTCGATATATTTACCCAAAATTAATATCCGATTAAGAATCAAAAAATGGTTCTATTCGACTATTTTGGTTACTTGTACCCATAAATATCCAAAAATAACCATAAATAACTAAATTTCAATAATCATAAATATCCGAAGTCCCAAAAATTAATCATGAATACCCGAAACTCAATGACTATAAATACCCAAAACATTAATTAATCATAAAAAGGTAGAAAAATATCAACAATTTTTAAGAAAGTAGATAAATACAATAAATAAAAGTTAAATTGTTTATTTAATTTTAACAATATATTTATATATATATATTATATATGTATGACATTAAAGTCTTAAAATTTTGGGTATTTCGGGTATCCGTTTGGTTCTTCAAATTTTATTCGTAGTCAAAAATAAATGTAAATCTAAAATAATTGGAAACGAGCGGGTACTAAGAAAAGACCGAAACTGAACCAAATATTGTTTTTCGGTTTGGCTCGGACCGGAAAAACTTCTGGATAAAAAAGGTCCAGGCCTAAGTAAAGGTATTACAAGGAAGAGGAGAAGAGAGCCTTACATGTCTTCTATACGTAGATATTTGCACCACTTTTGATAATTTTCTAACAGTTTAGTCATCACAATGTTCAAGCTGAGATCAACCACCTAGAAAAAAAAATTGTAGTTTTAAGATTGCCAATAAGATTTTTAATATCTAAATTTAGTTTGGCACAATACTTACATTTTGTTCACCATCATCAAGTATTGGGTTTTGTCGACTTTGGACATTAGCAAGTAACAGAATCAAGTGTTCTCTTTGGTTTGAAACATTGTCTTTCTGCCAAATTGAAAAGGATATATCAAAACTAGCATGACCATTTTGACAGAATCAAAAGTTTGATTGAAAATCATTATTAAATTTGGATACTAACCTGAAAACCAAATTTAATTTGAAGCCAGTCTAGTATGTCTTCGTTAACTTTAGGTGTATGATCTATAGGCCATGGTAAGTGATGTCCCGTGCTACGAAGCAACATTACAGCAGCTTTGATCTGAATATTCACAGCAATGTTTATGATTTTTATTTTTAAGAATAATAAATAAATTAGTAGAAGGAAAAATATAATCTTTGGACAACCTGGGGAATTTTCATTATTACAGCCTCATTTTCACTATCAGGATCAAGAGGAAGAATATTGTAAGGCACTTTGCACGCTGAAAAAAAAAAAAAAATTAAAACATCAAAAAGAGGAAGAATATTGTAAGGCACTTTGCACGCTGAAAAAAAAAAAAAAATTAAAACATCAAATTTGGTTAAATTTTTAGGTAAAAATATTATTTTTTGTGTACATTATTTTTAGAAAAAAAATTAATAATAATATTTTTCTCTCCTGTATATTACTAGATTATTTACAAATTAAGTCATTAATAATATTAAGAAAATCTAATAGGGGTATTTTATTTAGATAGTTTTTATTGTAAAAAAACCAAGATTTAGTTGTTGAAAAATATATATATTTTTTTTGTTATTTTCCAATTTATTTAATATAATATTTTTATTTTAAAGTATTTATTATTTTTCAGATTTTAAAAAAAAAACTGAAACGATACCGTATTATATATTTGGTTTAATCTGGTTCATTAACACAATTTCATTTATTTGTTCTTACTTGCTTTGGTTTAGAGGTTGGTTAAGCCTATTAATATGTGTACGCTCTGCTGTTTTTGACATAATCGAATACTTCATCTTTTCCTTTTTTTTCCCGATGGTTCTCGAATCTTCTCTGTCACGCCACCATGTCTCTTTGCTCTGAATCTTTTGTGTTCTTCATTGGTATCAGAGCTTTGGGAAAGCTCCTTAATTTTCTGATCGTGTTTCATCTCCGGTTTGATATCGCCGATTCCTGTGTCTTGGAATCGCGATTATTGGTTTGTTTTCTTGATCTTTGAATCAGCCATTCGCGATTCAAGATTTGTTATCTCGGTCTGCCATTAGCGATCGAAGGTTATATTACTCGTTGTTGATTGATTTCGTTTTCAAGGAGTCCATCCTTTCGCGGGGCTCGTTTGTATCTGATCTGGTGGTTTTAGGGTTCGCGATTTTCTTGTGTTTTTTTTTTTCTGATTGGGGTTATTCTTCGAGATCGTGTTTTCAGATCGTGTTTTGTGTCAAGCCTTAACATGACTGAACCTCAAATTGTGACTATGCCGGTGGCAAGAACTGAAACCAGGAGGACCATCTCACCTTATGACCTAACTAATTGTGACTATGCCGGTGGCAAGAACTGAAACCAGGAGGACCATCTCACCTTATGACCTAACTTCTTCGGATAATCCAGGTGCAATTATCTCATATCCGTTGTTAGATGGCAAGAATTATGATGAATGGGCCTTAAGTTTCAAAACTGCACTGTGTTCTCGAAAGAAATTCGGTTTTCTTGATGGAACGATTCCGAAACCTGCTGAAGATTCTGTGGATTATGAAGATTGGGTACCAATTAATGCTTTACTCGTTTCATGGATAAAAATGACAATTCATGACTCATTACGATCAAGCATCTCACATAGGGAAATAGCCAAGGATTTGTGGGATAGTTTGAAACAACGTTTTTCAATCTCTAATGGTCCAAGGTTGCAACAAATTAAGAATGAGATTGCTATGTGCAAACAGCTAGGTCAGACAGTTGAAAGCTACTATGGAAGACTGTGCAAGATATGGGACTCTTTGAATGTGCTTCAACCGATTCAGCGTTGTACTTGTGGGAATTGTACGTGTGATCTTGTTCGTCGTCTTGAGAAAGAAAGAGAGGATGACCGCGTACAACAGTTCCTTTATGGCGTTGACGATCACTTGCAGTCAATTCGCTCTAGATTGGTCTCACGAACTCCTCTTCCCGGTTTGGAACTCCTATAATTTGTTAAGGCAAGAAGAAGACATTCAGAATCAAAGCAAGAAAACTACTGAAAGAATTGATGCAATGGCCCTTGCAGTTGGAATGAAACCTAAAACAGAGAATTGGCTTACTAAGGAGGATAAAGCGAAACTCTACTGCTCTCATTGCAAGCGCAATGGACATGACTCAAGACACTGTTTTGCAGTTATTGGGTACCCCGAATGGTGGGGAGATAGAACACGTGGTAAAAATCAAAATGCAAACAAACGTGACAAACCTCCTGTTCCATCTTCTACACGAGCTACAGCAAACAACGTTCTTACAGTTGCTGGTGCAGCAAACTGTACAGCTACAGACCAGACCCTCTCCATTAAAGATAGGCAAAGCGTTATGGGGTTAACTGATGACCAATGGGAGAAGGTTGTGACCTTGATTAATGCTGGACAGTCTGCTTCATCAGAACACTTATCAGGTATGGTTTCTAACTCAAACTGGATATTGGACACAGGTGCATCACACCACATGACAGGGAATGTTAGTTTACTTTCTTCAATTCGGTCCATTCCTCCAGTTTTAGTTGTGTTGGCTGATGGTACTGAACGTCTTACTAGTATTGAAGGTACAGTGTGTCTAGGTGATAGATTGGTCATGAAGTCAGTTTATTTTGTTGATGGGTTCAAGTCTGATCTGATTTCTGTGGGTCAATTATTAGTGGAAAACAAGGCTGTTATTCAGCTTGCTGATAGGTTCCTTGTAATTCAGGACCTCACTTCTCGGATGGTGATTGGAGCTGGTAGAAGGGCTGGAGGAACCTTCTACTTTGCTGGCTTTGAAGTTGCTGGTGCTGTCTCAGTGAACTCGCAGGCTGATTATCGTTTATGGCATAGTAGATTTGGTCATCCATCTGATCGTGTTCTGTCTAAAACTGATGTTGTTGTTGTTCCTTCTACTTCTATTGATGCTTGTAGTACATGTTTTCAAGCAAAACAGACCCGTGATACGTTTTCTCTTAGTACTAATAGGGCTGATACAGTTTTTGATCTAATACATTGCGATGTTTGGGGACCCTATCGCACACCATCTTTCTCTGGGGCTCGTTTTTTCTTGACTATTGTTGATGATTGTTCCAGGAGTGTTTGGGTGTTTCTTATGGTAAACAAGAGTGAAACTCAATGGAGGTTAAAAGAGTTCATTTCATTGGTTTTTAGACAATATGATCGTAAGGTGAAGACGGTTCGTAGCGACAATGGCATGGAATTTATGTGTTTAGGTTCCTATTTTCGTGAAAATGGTATTGTTCATGAAACTTCTTGTGTTTACACACCAAATCAGAATGGACGGGTTGAGCGCAAACACCGCCACATACTTAACGTTGCTCGGGCTCTTCGTTTCCACGCCTCTTTACCTATCGAGTTTTGGGGTGAATGCATTTTAACTGCGGGTTACTTAATTAACCGCTTACCGACCCCTGTTCTTCACGGAAAAACCCCTTATGAGATCCTTCATGGCAAACCACCTATCTTGAGCCATCTTCGCGTGTTCGGGTCCTCTTGTTATGCTCATAATCCTTTCACACATGGCGATAAATTTAACTCTAGATCTCGTTCGTGTATCTTTGTGGGATACCCTTATGGTCAACGAGGATGGATACTCTTTGATTTAGACACAAAGGAATTTTTTGTGTCACGGGACGTAAAGTTTCTTGAACACATTTTTCCTTATGCTACAAAGAAAAATGAAGCTACAGAGATACATAATCACGACACAAGTCCTTCCATTGGGTCAGAAATTTTAGTTTCAGATGAAGAAGTGGTTTCAGCCCATCATGGGCCCAATAACTCAATTGAATTAAATCAGAAACAATTAATTGAATCATCTCCTCCTACGGATACAAATACGACATCTCAAATAGTCGAGTCTTTTGTCCCTGTATCACCACCGACACCGACACCGACAGTCGAAGTTTCATCATCGCCATCGCCGATAAGGGGTGGACCGACAAATCCACAAGTTCTTCTTGGTCGTGGTTTTCGTAAGAAATTGCCGTCATCTCGCCTTCAGGGATTTGATGTTAATACGGTTTGACTCCAGAGCTCGATTCTTCAAGATCCAAGTATCCTTTGTCTCAATTTGATTCTCTTGCCCGTTTTTCACATAATCACGTTGCTTTTCAAACTGCTATTAGTTCTGCTAAAGAACCCAAGTCATATTCTGAAGCAGTTCGTTGTGTTGAATGGAGACAAGCCATGGAATCTGAAATTCAAGCTCAGGAAATGAATCAAACATGGGATATAGTTGATCTTCCTCCAGGTAAAACCGCTATAGGAAGTCATTGGGTATATAAGTTTAAATACAAATCCAATGGTAGTTTGGAAAGGCATAAAGCTCGTTTGGTAGCTTTAGGCAATAAACAAGTGGAAGGAGAGGATTATGGAGAAACATTTGCTCCAGTTGCAAAAATGGGATCTGTGCGTTTATTTCTCAAATTTGCTGCAGCTCGGAATTGGGTCGTGCATCAAATGGATGTACACAATGCATTTCTTCACGGTGATTTACACGAAGAGGTGTATATGAAGCTGCCACCGGGTTACACTGCATCTGAGCCGAATAAAGTGTGTCGTCTTCGGAAGTCCTTGTATGGCCTTAAACAATCTCCGAGGTGCTGGTTTGCCAAGCTCTCATCAGCTCTCAAAAGTTATGGTTTTAAGCAATCTTACTCGGATTACTCGCTGTTTATGTTGGACTCCGATCAGTGCTCTATTCGGATTTTAATCTACGTAGATGACCTCATTATCATGGGTAGTAACGAGACCGAGGTTCAACGATTCAAAGAGTATCTATCCACCCAATTTCACATGAAAGACTTGGGTTGTTTAAAATACTTTTTAGGTATTGAAGTGGCGCGAAATGCTGATGGGTTTTACCTTTGTCAAAGAAAATATGCTTTGGATATTTTGCAGGAGACGGGTTTGTTAGGAGCCAAGCCAGCGGTCACTCCGTTACAACTCAATCACGGCTTGGCCTTGTCTCAGTCCTCATTTTTACCGGATCCTACTTCGTATCGACGTCTAGTTGGGAAGTTGATTTACTTGTCTAATACAAGACCTGATTTGGCGTATTCGGTACATATTCTTTCACAGTTTATGAAAGAACCACGAAATGATCATTGGGATGCGGCTGTCCGTGTAGTGCGTTACATCAAAAATACACCAGGACAAGGCATTCTTTTACATGCTACAGATGATCTTCAAATTACGGGATGGTGTGACTCGGATTGGGCTACTTGCCCTTTGACTAGGCGTTCTGTAACTGGATATTTTGTGCAGCTCGGTTCTTCGATTGTGTCTTGGAAAACAAAGAAGCAAGACACCGTAAGTCGCTCCTCCGCTGAGGCAGAATATCGGGCAATGGCCTTCCTCACACAAGAGTTAATATGGGTTAAGAGTCTTCTTCGGGACCTTGGTTTCAGCCACTCTTCACCTATGTTGGTTCATACGGATAGTAAGTCGGCATTGGACATTGCTAAGAACCCGGTTTTACATGAGCGAACAAAGCATGTCGGAATCGATTGCCATTTCATACGCGATGAAATCATCTCCGGGAACATTACTGCTTCATATGTTCCTACTACTCAACAACTAGCGGATATTCTTACCAAACCTTTGAGCTTTAACGACTTAGAAGTTCACAATGGCAAGTTGGGCATCGTTAACCTTCACGCTCCAACTTGAGGGAGGGTGAAACGATACCGTATTATATATTTGGTTTAATCTGGTTCATTAACACAATTTCATTTATTTGTTCTTTACTTGCTTTGGTTTAGAGGTTGGTTAAGCCTATTAATATGTGTACGCTCTGCTGTTTTTGACATAATCGAATACTTCATCTTTTCCTTTTTTTTCCCGATGGTTCTCGAATCTTCTCTGTCACGCCACCATGTCTCTTTGCTCTGAATCTTTTGTGTTCTTCAAAAACTGTTGCAGCAAAATTGAATTAAAACTATTTATCAAAAATAAATATAAGATATATAACAATTTGAGTTACGAACTTACATAGACACATCTCATCCTTAAGAGACGATGCCACAATGTCACTATCTGGCGGCTTTGCTTGAGATGTCCCCTCGGACACAACCAGATCACATCTCTTTTGCATCGTATCTTAAGTACTGTACTGACCAATCAAAAAAATTGTTTGTCAAATTTTTAAACATCATAGAATTCAAAGTTGACTCATACGAAAAACACGCTGGTTTGCATAGAAGCGACTAAGTTTAAATATGGTTAACGTATACCGTTTAGTGATGACCTGATGACACAGAGGACGACAAGAGATACTAGCTCCACGAATAGAGAAGAGGGTTTGATAATTTACAAAGAATGGGGAAAAAAAGGCCATTAAATAGGCGATTGCTTTATTACAATTAGCATGCTTTTAATAAGAATGACATGTTCTAATTGACTATTTTAGTGTAGAGAATTTAATTTGTGCGCCATAAAAAATTTACAATTTTATATCAATTTGATCTAACATTCTTTCATTTTCTTAATAAAATATGATCCATTTGCTATCAAAAATATTATTATTCTTTTGTGTGGCTTATTTTCCATTCTATGCAATTTCCATGAAAAGAATATTGCAACATAAACAATTGTAGAATCATCCTGACAAAAAAAAAAAAAAAAAAAAAAAAAAAAAAAAAAAAAAAAAAAAAAAAAAAAAAAAAAAAAAAAAAAAAAAAAAAAAAAAAAAAAAAAAAAAAAAAAAACAATTGTAGAATCACTACACAAGGAATAACGTGAAAAATGTCAAATAAATCCCAAACTTTCTATTGAGAGTGTTTTAATACGCAAATTTTTGATTTGTCAAAAGAATACATGAACTTTCAAATTAACAGTCGAATTAGACATCAAATGAGTTAACTGCGATTTGGGGAAATGTTTTGGTTTCAAAATTGATTTGGAGGAAAGATTATAAAGACGTTTAATTGAAAACGAAACGTTTTATTTACTTGAAACACTTAACGAAAATTAACAGAATCAATAATCGTCATTAACTCAATTTACGTTATGTCTAATTCGGCTGTTAATGTGAAAGTTCATGTATTATTTTGGGAATCAAAAGTTTGCGTATTAAAACGCTCTCAAAAAAAAGGTTAGGGTTTATTTGACATTTTTCCCAAGAAATAATCTTATAAGTTATACAACTTCCACGAAAAGAAGGCAATATGAAAGCAAAAAAAAGAAAAGAAAAAGGCAACATAAACAATTGTAAATCATTACACAAAAAATTTAAAACCTTAGTAAATAGCTTATTTTCGATTAAAAAAAACACAGACGCACCTTGAAAGAAAGGGTTGGAATTCATAAAAGCTAAAGGAACTCAAACATTTTATATTTCCAATTTTCCTCATGTTGAATTGGAATTAAAAATACTAATATCACTTTTGTTCTTTATTTTTTTCATATATATATATATTTGGTTTTCGCTAATGGCAGCCGGAGAGACAAATTACTAAAGATGTTAATAAATAATAGTAAATAAAAGTTGCATATAAACCTTTGAGGAATCAAGATAATAATTTGCACAAGAAGATGAAATAAATTATTAGGGTTAAAACTCATAAGTATTATGCAAAATAATTTAACAAGTGAAAGAGATTATTTGTCTGACTTTTAACAAAAAGATTATTTGTCTGACATGGTTTGGTGTATTTAATAATCTATATATATAATACTCCAAGAGAGTTTCTCTCAATCATCTAAATTATCCACATCAACAAAACTTTTTTATTTTACATTGAACAATATGTAAAAAACCAATTAATTCATTGCCCAATTGAAGATGAAATTTGATAAAGTCAAAAATTAATTGTAATTAAGAGTGGAGAGAGCATTGATTCATATGGGCACTAAGAAAGAAAGATGAGGAACTTTTTGTTTAACAATTCATCCATTTCCCATGTTTTCTTTCATTTGTGGAATATCTTTCAAATTGTTTTTGTAACTCTAGCATATTCTTTTGAAGATATGATTTTATTACTAATTGGGTAAGAGAATTTTTTTTTATTACTAATTGGGTAAGAGAATTTTTGTTGAGTTCTTTCCAAGAAAATTCGTTTTTTTTTTTTTCCTATTTCAACTAAGACTATATAATAGTCATGTTTCTTTTTCTTTCCAAGAAAATTCGTTTTTTTTTTTTTCCTATTTCAACTAAGACTATATAATAGTCATGTTTCTTTAATGAGATATGCACCGACTTTACCAGACTTGTGATCAGATATTTTCAAGCTGCTTATAGCATGAGATTTTTAACAGTTACTTTTGACCTGCATAAGAAATATGTTTATCTTTAGTAATATGCTTTTAAACTGTTAATACTTAGCATTTGTTAAATATGTTTATACTTATCATTAGTTTGATTTGATTCTCTTTTATGATAATACTTATCATTGGTTAAATATGTTTATACTTATCATTGGTTTGGTTTGATTCTCTTTTATAGTTTTAAAAATTTAAAAAGAAATATTGTTTTAGATTGAATTTGTTATTTTAATTTGTCAATAAAAAATATTTTAATTTGAACATATAAGTTATTATTATATTAATTTTGATCGTCTATTATTTTAATTTATGTTATATTTATTTATTTATTTGGAATTTTATATAATTTAGTTTTTTTAAGAAATTACATTTCAAATTTTGTACATTGTTCTATTTTTCAAAAATTTGGTGATTAAAAAATATATTTTTCAGATTTGAATTTTAATCTACAATATGATATCAATAAAAATATAAGTTTCTGTTTTTCAAGGCTTGAAAGAAAAGGTATTACAATGAAAAATATTTTCTGAAGGAAAATAAACAAGGCATTTAGGATTTGAATACATTAATTACGAAGATTTAACATCATGATTTTATCATAATTGACCTAATTTCTTAATATACATAGATGTAAATTTTAATATACTTATTACAGAATATTTTTGATAATAATATTACGATTATTCTATATTTCCTTATATATCCTCCTTCAGTTTTATATATTTCTACAACCCTACTTCTAAAGATTTATATAAATTCTTGAATCTGTATCTACTGAAAGTTATCAAAATACAATAAACTTTTTTTAAATAGTTCATAAGTCATTATCTTCAACATCTAAGACAATGGAGAACATACAATTTCAAAAAAAAAAAAAAAAAAAAAAAAAAAAAAAAATTTAAAAAAAAAAAAAAAAAAAAAAAGACAATGAAGAACATATCAACGAAGTTTATTGTAGTTTTCTTCTTGGCTGTTATATTCGGTAAAATTCATATTTCGTTTCTGAAAAATATATATATATATATATATTTTTTGATAAACATCTGAAAAATATATATATAAGATGCAAAATTATTTTGTTAATAATAACATATTGGGTTTTTGTGTTTGTAACAGTTGGAAACATTGAAGCAACACGTACGCTGCCTGATACACATGAGATAAAGTTGGATGAAGCTGTGAAACCACAAATTTTTCACTGCAAACCAGGATGTTATCTGAAATGTGTTCCAAATCCATTTGCTGTTGAATGTTTTTGTGTTTGTTAAACTTTTATGTCTTACTCTCATCCAATAATAAAGAGTTCAATTGGTGACTTAAAGAATAAAGAAATGAAATATGCAAAGCAGTATAAGCATATGCCACAACAAGTTGGTCTAGCTTGTAAAAAAAAAAAAAACAGAATACATTTAGATTATTAACCCAGTTCAAATATACAATCCTACGTTTAGGGTGATAACTTATAAATAGTTTTCAAGATTTATAACTTTCTAGATTTTTATAATTTCCTGACAAGATAAACAAGCAGTATACAAGATTGTAAAACCAAATGAAAGTCTTAATAGAAAAGTTTGTCTTTACTAGAAATATTCGGAGTTGAATGAGTGACTGGTTTCTAAACCCTGAACCCTAAAATCTATAACAGGATTTTTTTTTTCTAGCACTTAACACTTTTATTAATCTTGAAAAACAGGCCTAATGGAGTCAGTGATATACTGATATTAGATAGAGTAAAATTGTAAAGAGAAGTTTATAATTGTAACACCCGTGATCCGGTTTAGTAAATACGAGACGGTTTATCTGGATGAGAGAAAGATACTTTCTCTCATGGAGGAGGATATGGAGACAGATCGTTGTTGTTGATGTATGATACGAGTTGCAGCTTCTGGTTGTTGCGCACGGTTCCATTCAGCGGCTTCTTTCACAGCTTTGGTGATACAGTCAACGTT
>CM071718.1:5762863-5773257 GCA_036630335.1 Physaria fendleri | reverse complement strand
ATTGAGTATCCTACCCCTCAGAGGTTCCCAGTTCCATGAGTGGACAATTTGCTTTTTCCTCCCTCGTGCGGCAACCTGTTTATACACAACATCACTCTCATAAAAGCCACTCTAATAGATGTATTTTATTCTGTATGATATCACATTATCATCTGGACAAAGAGAAAAAACCTTTGTGTTGTCAACTGAGCTGATATGTGATTCTTCAGTCATAACAATTGTGAGGAGAAAGAAAGTGTATATTTTCAAGGCATTTCGATGTGATGTAATCCTGTCAATGATTGGAACATCATCCTCTTGATCTTGAACAGATCGGGAGATCGAATCAACATTGGGAAGAAGAACACTTAGATTAGAGCGAAGGCTTTCTACAAGATTAACCTTGCAAGATGGAGGAAGACTAAAGAAGCTCCTGACCAAAGTGTAGACTCGATCAAAAACATCTTGATCTTCAATGCAAAAGAGTTCTCTATCGGATAAGTCAAAAGAAACACCTGTTCCACCAGCAGAGAATCAACAAAGTGTCTCACATATCAATCACAAAAGGTCATACCACTAATTTAGCAATACCCACCAAAATATGCAAGCTAGTGAAAGAAAATTAAATTTGGCAAAGCAAACATATTCATATAAAACATGGACTCTAACTTCAAAAATTGGTACTAAACATCGTAAAGAATACACTAGTTAAGAATTTGTACCACTTCCTAATAGAGTCAGAGAAGAACTATCATATCGTTCGGATTCAATTTGAATACACGAATTCCCAAAATCTATCAACCCACTCGAGTGACTAATGACTATCCTCACAATCTAACCGTTCACTCAAATTGAAATTGCAGAATCAAATCTAAAACCTCTCAGATCACCGTAGTTTCTCAGAGACCAAATTAATATAACAGATACGCTCAGAAATTGGGGAAACGAAGACACCCAAATAAAAAGAGCATCATTACCTTTGACGAATTCTTCAAGATCGGAAGGGCGAAGAGAGGTAACATCGACGATATTTCGAACAAACAAACGATGATTATCTACCGGATCTTCTTCTAGGGCTCGCAGAATTTGAGGGAAAACAAAGGGAGGAGCCATTTTTTTCCTAAAGAGAGGAAAAGAAACGTTGCTCAGATGAGAGAGAAAGATAGAAATCGACCTGACTCTGACTGGGGAGGGAGATGCAATTTCAAAATGAAATTTAAAAACGGATCGGAGCGGGAGTTCATGGACATCTTTTGATATTTTCGAAGCTTTTTGGCGACTCTAATGGCTTCACCGGGCCAATCAGTTCAGAGAGAAAGAGAAGAAGAAAAGCTTTGAGATGGCGATGCTGCTGGGCATGGCGATGTATGTGATGAGGATGGTTAGGTTATATCTAAGTGGTTGGGTCTTCACTTGCTTGGCTATAGCCGACGAGATCGCTGGTTCTCTTAGAAACGGAGATATTGGTCCTTTCCATGTCGGAGATCGCTGGTTCTCTTAGAAACGGAGATATTGGTCCTTTCCATGTCGGCTAATCGAATTCGAGATTTCTTAGACTCTCCTTCTGTGAGTTTACGTTCTTATCTTCCCCAAATTTTACGTAATTTGTGTTCTCTTGTAATCTATTAGAGTCGCTTGAAATTCTCGTTGGAACCCTAAAATTTAGAATAGTTTAGGTTTAATAATAGAGAAAGATAGAATCATATTTGCTCGAAGAAGTAAATTGATATATGCGTGTTCTTTGTAAGTAATGATGATCTGCTTCGTATATGAGATCTGCTTGAGTTTTTGTTGTTCTTGTGTTGGTTAATCAGTATCCTCAGGAATCAGGTTCATTCACATATTATATGATCCATAGGTCATGGAAAAAAAAACATTTTGAGAGAAGAGTTTGTCACATAACAATAATTATGATGACATAAGTGATAGATTCAGTACCAAATCTTTTTTCTGAGATCATGTTTTATAATCCCAATATTGCATATGTTAAATCCAAGATACTTGTTTTCTGATTCTCTTTTGGTTTACTAGCTTGTGAAGTGATTGATATATGATTGTTCTGTGTAACCAATGACCTGCTTTGTGTATGAGACTCTATGGATTCTATAGATGTTGATCAATGCTTGTGAATGGCCTTCTGCTCAGATGCTTAAGTTTTTGTGTTCTTGTGTTGATTAATCAGTATCCTCAGGAATCAGGTTCATTCACATATTATATGATTCAGTACCAAAAAAATTTCTGAGATCATGTTTTATAATCTCAGTGTTGCATATGTTAAATCCAAGATACCATTTTTCTGATTTTCTCTTTTGTTTACTAGCTTTGTTTTGTACTCAGGAAGGGCATGTAATGCAGAGTACAGGAGCTGGCATCAATTTGACTTTCATATCAAATTTTCTTATGGTTCAACTGTGACAGAGCAGAGCAGAGCAGAGCATAGCAGTACTATTTATTAGGTGTAAAGTATATATTAGGTATATACCTGTGAACTTTTGTTATTGTAAGTAATTCCCTAAAGGAGTAGATTATAGTCATGTTCTATTCCTGTCAAATTATATCATTTTCTTTGCAAAATAAGTAAATTTAAGGTCATATCACTTGGTCTCAGCAACTGCAAAAAGATTAGCATGATTAGAGTTTGATCTAACCTAGGATCTGTGCAGACTTGGTCTCAGCAACTGCAAAAAGATTAGCATGATTAGAGTTTGATCTAACCTAGGATCTGTGCAGACACTAGGCACTTACATTAAGACTTGTATCTCTTCTTTGACCATTTGTTATTTGCAAATTGATATCATATATTTTTCACAAAATTGGATTCACTAATAAGAAAATGCAGAGTAACAAATAATACAAAATGCATAATTTATTTCTTCTCATTAAATAAATTTGATAATTTAGAACATGAGAAAACATAATATTTTTCTGGCCAACCACATAATAATTTAGTCAAGTAATGAATAGTCATCACTGTCTGTAATAATATCATAAATCAAGCAACAACAAGTTGGATCTGTTTCACCTGTTGGATCATTTTCGCATAATCCTATTCCTGCTTGATCATTTTTATTTGTACATTCATTGTAACATTGTTCATTCCCATAAGGTTTTAGGCATGGTCCAACACATTGCTTAACAACTTGATTAACCACTGCAAATATACAATCCAAATTATTAAATCTATAAAAAATGATCAAAGATAAATGAGCAATACTTGCCAGTTTTTGTCTGAATGTTGTTGATAGATAACAGAAATGTCAATATTACAGCAAGGAAAATAGTCGCAAATGATTTTATGAAATGCATTGTGGTTTGTAGATCTTGTCAATATTACAGCAAGGAAAATAGTCGCAAATGATTTTATGAAATGCATTGTGGTTTGTAGATCTTGATGAAGAGTTGTATTTATATGATATCTTCAAATTTCAACATGTATTATTATTACCATTGCTTAATCTTATATAATATTTAGAAATTATATTTTTAAAATAGAATTTTTATTTAAATTATACTATTGAAAGAAATGAATAATTTAAGTTTTTCCTAATAAAAAGATTTTGGTAATCTTATTATTATTAAATTTATATTGATTTAAAGTAATTTATACCTAATTTATATGAATACAAAACACATGTTTATAAAAAATTAATTTAAGCTTATCATCAATTTTAATATTTCAGATAAATAATAAATCAGATGAACATTAGCTAAGAATGAATTTTTGTTTATGAAGATTATGTTGAATTTTTGGTAGATTTTAATTGATTTATAATATTAAAATATTGAACATATTTATAGGAAAACAATTGACATGTTTATACTATTTATATTTAAATTTATAAAAAATATATGTGAAAACATTTATAAGATAAATGAAAATACTTAAATTATTAGTATATAATAATATTTCTGTATATTTAAAGTGTATACTATATATTATTTTTGAAGTTTGATTTAAAATAAATGACCAATACTTACCAGTTTTTGTCTGAATGTTGTTGATAGATAACATAATTGTCAATATTACAGCAAGGAAGATAGTCGCAAATGTTTTTCTGAAATGCATTGCGTTTTGTTCTGTAATAATTATTTTGAAGAAAAATTGTTTTTCTCTTAGTTTTAAGATCTTTATGAAGAATTATATATATGATTTCTTCAAATTTCTTTCCTTAGTTTTAAGATCTTTATGAAGAATTATATATATGATTTCTTCAAATTTCAACTTATGTAATTATTACCATTAGTGAATAATTTTTTCTTTTGAGTTTGACTAGAATTTAATTTTAAATTTGACTAAATATATTTTCTATTTGTTATAAATAACTTATTATATATGTATATTATAATGGATATGATTTTTTAAAGTATAAGACATGCTATATATGGGCCTGAGGCCACAAAATTGTAATGTTAAAAAAAAAAGACATGCTATATATTTCTTTCTGGCATCATAAGATATATGTTATTTCTGAGGACAGGCCGATCCATAAGTTTTGGGGGTCCAAGGCGAAACTTAAAAAATGTGTCTATTTATTTATAAAAATAAAATGAAAAAATTGTTACTACAAACACTAGAAATTGGGTCTCTTAGGATATTCACTAAACTACTATAAACCATTAGACTAACTTAACATTTTGTTATTTAATTTCCTCCAACATATTTTATATGCATATTGTTATTACGTAAAATTTTAAAAATATGGACTCCTAAAATTCGAGAGCAGTAGGCGAATGCCTAAAATTTTATACTAATGGGCCGGTCTGACTAAAGATTTCATATGAATTTTGACAAATTGATCATCTGTCTTTAATTTTAAATTTGACTAAACTGACTAAAGATTTCATATGAATTTTGACAAATTGATCATCTGTCTTTAATTTTAAATTTGACTAAATATGTTATTTTTATAGAGTGGGGAAGTTTCATAGAAAAGAATTTTGTTTTAACCCTGGCCACGAACAAAGTGCTTATACTTCCATATATAAAATCTGGCATCTTTTCATTTGTACGGAAGAAAACGGAAGAAAAGAAAAGAACTTGGCTTCAAATACATAACGTAGGCCAAAACTTGATGATATTCAGACCTATCTTCACATCTACAAAAGGACGATTTCGAAACGTCAGAATTTGCTCAAAGACAGTGGTATACATATCCTTTTCTTCATCTAACCATGCAGAAACAAAAAAATTGGTTGAAACTAATAGTGGTTGAAAACTGAGAATTTTTTCCATCATTTTGCGACGAAAAATATAATAATGCAAAATTTTTCTTTAAACGGTTTTTGGGATTTTTGAAAAGAAAAAATTGGCCGCAAATTTATTGATATTTACCAACGCATTTGCGACCAATTTTTAATTTATATTTAACTATAATTTTTTAAAATGGTTGCAAACGCGTTGATATTTTACCAACACATTTATGATATGTTGATATTGTTACCATTTGATTTCCGGTGTTTTTCAGAGTGTTTTATCTTATTTTATTTATTTATCATAATTTTTTTGATTAGAAGTGGAGAAAGAAAGCCAAAGTTTCAGAAAGGAAGAAAAGACAAGAAATCAGAGCTTAAATGACAAAGGAAATAGTAGGGACTGGAGCCTGAAATTAGAAATTTCTGAAGATCCAAAACAAGATAAAAGACAAAGAAGAAGTCGGAATCCGAGTTCGGTCAAGCAACCTCACCAGGGATCGGTCAAACTGTCTTGATCGTATGCCTGGAAAGATGCGCATATTTTTTCGAGAAGATAATAATGAAAGATTCGGATAATGGTAAATTCACCAAGAGCTCGACCGAACTATCTTAGATTCGCACTTCTCAAATATTATATAAATTTTATTTTTAGTAATTTATTTATTTTCAAACTAGTTTTAGATAAACATTTGTAATTTATAACTCGTTAAACCGAGATTTGTCAACTAGTTTTAGATAAACATTTGTAATTTATAACTCGTTAAACCGAGATTTGTCTAGTTAATAAAACATTTGTAATTTATAACTCGTTAAACCGAGATTTGTCTAGTTAATAAAGTTAAGTGTTATAGATTTAAAGTTAATGGAATTTGGTTTACAACATTTTGTTATTATAAATATAGATGCAAAGTTACACTGAAAACACCCCCCAAAAAAAAAATTATTAAATCCCGATCTTATGGCAAAGTTATTATAAATATGGATGCAAAATTTCCTTATCTAAGGTTTGTTGATACCAAGTTTCAAGTTTGTAGGGAATAGGTTTTTATATGATGTTGATACCAAGTTTCAAGTTTGTAGGGAATAGGTTTTTATATGAATAAAATTTTAGCATTTATTCAAAAAAGAAGTGTTAGTAATACCATTTACAATGGTTTACTTATTCAACACCCTACTTTTCAATCCATATCATATTTTGTTTCTTCCAAATCATTATTCAACACTTATTTTAATTTTATACTCTATAATGGTTTGTTAAAAAAATTCAAAACCCTACCCCACTTTTTTATTAAACATATTATTTTATTAAACACACTTAATTTTTATTTAAATTTTACTAAAAATATTTAATTTTATTAAAACACAGAAGATTGATTTTAAAATTAAAAATTCTTAAGATTTGGATATTTAAATAGATAATTAAAACTAATTTTTTTTTAACGCAAATCATTCTTTTATTAGAATAATGATTCAGAACGAATCTGTTCATGTATTACATAAGATACAAAAGAATAATTAACAAGATTTAAATTCGAAAGCATTGCCCTTTTCGATAATCTATCTTCACCGTCTTGAATTCGTTGATCTTCCGGCTATAAATCATCATCATTGTACTTCGTCCAAAAATCCGGTGGTGCTTGCCCCTTCATAGGCATCTCTTGGCGCATTATAGTAGCGCAACTGGCGTCGGTGGACTTATCATACTCAAGTTCCTTGTCTTCACGTACCACAACTCTATATTCGTGTTGGCCATCAATTTTCCCATGATTGAAGTTAAGCGATTTGATCGTTTCACATCTCTAAAACCACGGAAGGGTGTGAAATTAAGAGTAGATTGATGCAAAGAAATGCGAACAAGAGGATTTATCACAAACAAAGACAAAATCCGGTGAAGAATTGACCAGAATTTGGTCAGAAAGATGAAAGGGTAGGAAGAGACACCTCTTCTTTTAAAACTAATTTTTTATTATAATCTATCTCATTATGTCTAAATTAAACGAAACAAATCTCTATTTGTAGAGTTTTTAAAATGATAAATTTGGTATAAAAATAAAATATAATTTTTATTTTTTACTATCAAATAATTAAGTTTAAAGGACAATGGTGAATTTAGAAAATACATATATTATAAAGAACCAATCACAATTAAGTAGTTTTATTTTATTTTGTATTTAAAATTTTAACTAATACATAAGTGACAAGTGTCAATTAAAACAAAAAGAAAAAAGAAGTTAAAAAGATTCAACATTCATAATTCTAAACTAGATTATGACCCGTGCTACAGCACGGGTTAATATTTTTTCAAAATTTTATAAGATATTTAATAAATTTGGTTTAACAACATTTTGAGATTTATAAATATGGATGCAAAGTTACATTAAAAACACCAAAAAAAAAAACTATTAAATCTGGAGCTTAGGGCTTTGACCCTCCTTCGATTCTCTTCTTCTTCTAACGCCGTCTCTCTTTTGCTAAATCTGATTCTCAATCTTAAAAATCTGCAATTGGAAATGATGCATCAGTATTCAATTCCGGAGGACATAGTGTTTGAAATTCTCTGGAGGCTACCTGCGAAATCCATAGGCAGGTTCACTTGCGTATCAAAGTTATGGGCAAGAATCATCCACAGTGAGGTTTTCGTGAGAAGGTTCTCTTTAAAGAAGCAGCAACCTCACTTCCTCTTTGCTTTCAATGTGTTGGAGATAGTGCAGAAGAATCCTCCTCTTCCAGAGATTAGGGCAAGGTTGCCTGCAAAATCTATAGCCGGGTTCACTTGCTTATCCAAGGTACAGACAAAAACATTCTCAAAAAGAATCAGTGATGATAAGGTTTTCATGAACCGGCCCAAATTAGGTTTACAAGAAAAATGGAACTTTTTTACCAAACTAACTCCTGAGTTTTTATCAACTACGGTGTGTCCCTTGAAGAAACTGCGTTACATACCTAGTTTTGTCCATGGGTTGATCAGTTTTTTATATGGCGAAGAACATTTTGTAAGTAATCCCACCACAGGTAAATCCATAACCTTACCCACTCTGATCAATCCCATCATCAGGTCCTTTCTAGGATATGATCCCATTGATGCCAAATACAAAGTGTTATGCTTGACAAATGTTAATCATCAAGTTCTAACATTGGGATCAGGACCTCTAAATTCGAGAATTATCTCATCGTCCATTCCTCACCTTCCTTTAGGAACTAACTCTGTTTGTATAGATGGCGTTTTATATTACACTGCTTCATCTGGCATGGGAAATATTTTGGTAGGATTTGATTTGAGGTCTGAAAACTTTGGAAATTACTTCCATACTTCCCCAGGGCATTGGATCTTATGATTTGCTCAAGAACACTTTGATAAACTACCATGGGAAAGTAGCTCTTGTAACTCAAGTGTTCCGCCACAGCACTTTCCGTCTATGGGTTCTAGAAGACGCAAAGAAACAGAATTGGTCGGAACAAGCCCTATCTTTCCCTCGAAATAGTATTGAGGGAGACCATTCCAGTTTAAAAGTATTGGGAGTTTCTGAAATGGGACAGTTTGTGTATGCACCTATCATGTTTGAAGAGTTGTATGTCTACTTTGTGGATCACATAAGCAACAAGGTTACAAGTGTTAAGGTGCTAGGAAACACCAAGCGTAACATTAAAGATTTCTGCTTTATATTCTTAAACCATGTAGAAAGTCTTTTGTTTATGTAGAGTAAGTGAGAGAGAGATTCATGTTCCTGCTTTGTCTGAGATTTTTAATTTTTCAACTAGTTTGCTATGTATGAGTCTTTGTTTTTTTATGGAAAACGAGTCTTTCTTTTAGGTTCAATGGATGTGTAGTCTTTCCGAGGATTTGCTTGAAGCGTTTTAGACTTGGGTCTCATCGTTATCATCTTTCGAGAGACACTAGGCGTGGTCTCTTTTTCGTTTCTTCACATCTAGCTTCAACAGGGTTTGATAGCTTTAGGTGCTTGCTCTCTTTTTTAATTGAAGAAACGATTGTTCTTCTGCACTACGACAAATAGCTAAATCAAGATCAATGAAACAAAGAAAACCAAAAACAGAGGAACCTACGAAACCAAGATAAGCAATTACTGGAGATTGTGATCGTAATGGTTAATAAGAAGTTGATAGAAAGAAACTTATCGGAAGGTTTTGAAGAGACGTACCAGTGGGAAGATTTGGGTCTTGTTGATCTTTCAGGTCCGCAATAAGAGAGAATCAATAGAACAAAGGAACCTGGAGAGATGAAGTCTGTGGTTTAACGATAAACCCTAAAACTCTTTGGCGAAGAATGAGAGGATTTATAAGACTTTTGGAACACGTTAGGGGTTGTGGAACATACCGCAGATACATACCACAGGGGTAAATATTTCTTATTTGATCTGACGGTTAAAAACATACCACAGCCTTAAATATTTCTTCGAGATCCAACGGCTAAAAGACATGCCACAGATACATAAACCTAACTAACAAAGGCTCTATCTCACTCGCAGACACCCAAAGCAAAACCCTAATTTACGATGGAAAAAGAAGATGATCACCAGCATAGTCCCAAAAGACAGAAAATTCAAGTCGAAGAAGATATCTCCAAGATTGAAGATTTAACCTGTAAGATCTTTTTCCATCTCTAAACCCTAAAGCTGTTTGTTTTAGATTGAAGATTTAGGTTTCACAAAATCAAAATTAATCTTTATTTTGCACTGTACAGATCCGATCACAATCGATGAAAATATGAATACAGGGATCTTCTGGGACGTAGAAGATTACCCATTCCTTGTAGGTACACATCCTGATGAGATGTATGAGAAAATCAAATCAGCTCTTGATTCAAATTCTAAGGAGGAGGGTTTGTTGTCAATCTGGGCTTATGTTGATAAAAACAATAAATCCTGGGATGAGTATTTGGGTAATAAGAAGACATGGAAATCCAGATTATACTTCATTCCCACAGGTGATGAATTCTTTTATTTTGTTTCTTGTGTTTTGGGTATAATAATCTGTATATGAGTTTTGAAGCAGCTCTTGTTTACCTAGTATCAGATTTCATACTAATGTATTTTGATCCCAATCTTGTTGGTACTAGGTTCTTATATGAATAAAATTTTAACATTTATTCAAAAGGAAGTGGTTTAATCAAAGTAATGTGTAATGTGATCATTACAAGTAACAAAAGATCACAAAAGATCTCAAAACAAAAATGTAAAAGAGGGTTGTTGACCAAAAAAAAAAAA
>CM071718.1:5701464-5722081 GCA_036630335.1 Physaria fendleri | reverse complement strand
TTGGACCCAAAAAGGAATATCAGCAGGAAAAGAGTCTGATATGGTAGGCGCCCACTGCTGTAGGATAATCATATACCTGGAGAAATGATATGGGCGATTTTCCAGCACGTGCATCATATCATCTTTACACTTAAACTGAAAGACAAAGCGACCAGCGCCCATGTCGAATCCTGTAACTGTTTGCTGGAGTCTCCAATTTCTGATGAAGAAGTTGATGATGGTCCAGACATTTTGAGCTCTTGGGTTAGTAACTCTACCAATGAGAGATAACTCATGGTTCGAGATTATTGGAGCCATATCCAGCGGGGGTGCGTGAATCCTTACAGTGGTGTCATCCGCTGGTTCTAAATCAATCTGTTTTCCTTTTTCTTTCGAGGAGAAACGACGAGCCATTGCAGGAAACTCGGATCTGAACAAAACTCAACTCAGATGTAGAGAAAACAGACAAAGTTGCTTTCCTAAACAGCCAGGTAGGAGCAGAGATGCACTAGTACAGAGTAGAACAGAGACAAGTGAATCAAACAAGCTTTCCTCTAGGAGGAGCAACGTGAGAGTTAATAAAACGAGTTTAGCAGTAGAAAAAACTAGGAAAAAGAAGCTTTCTGTAAGCACAGAGCAAATGAAGAAACTTGGTTTTTGAACTTATCAGTTGACAATAACACGCATCCTCCTCAAGAGGGCAAACAGGTATGTAGCAGAGTCACACCGGAGAAAGAAAACACGCTTTTCTTTATACTATGCATTATATTCTGCTAGTGAATGCTAGATATTTGATCTATCGAGAGGTTTAACTTTACATAGGGAGAAGAAATATTGTGCTTATGGTTTGTCCTATGGACAACAGTACAAAATTTTGTCTTGATATTGTGCTTATGGTTTGTCCTATGGACAACAGTACAAAATTTTGTCTTGATTCAACCATGTCTTATATGTGTTTATGCTTGTGTCTGCAAACAAATCAGGAATACAGCATCAAACTGGAACGACAAAGGATCATTGTTATTCACATCTAGTTCTGCACCTTATGATCGCTTTGTTAATGGAGAATGCAATGAGATTTATCTCATCACCTGAATACAGTTTTCTTTCAGTTTTTTCCCATCATAAGCTTCATATCCTTAGACTGGCTGGGCTTTACATATCCTTTTGAATACTCAATAGCATATACCGAAAAGTTTTCATTTGATTTCTAGCAAATTTGAAAAGTATGTATTTCCTAATTTTTTTATACAAAGGGATTAGAGGTGCACATACTTGCTGGTTGAATAAGAGTACACTTGATTTTAGTTTTGATGTAAGAAACTACTGATGGAGGAAAAAAAATCAAAATTTCTTAACAAAGTTTTTGATGTAAAATTTATTACTAAAATATTAATAAGAAACTTTTCATGAGTTCTCCCAATGGAGATGGCCTTAAACCTTTCACCCGCAAATTTACTAGAATTTACGGTAAATTAAAGCTAATATAGATAGAGCCTAATTTAAGCAGCTACAAGATTTGCTGATTAAACGAAACAAAGTATAACATTTTTAATAGTAGTAACTTAAAAATAGTCATTAAGTTACAAAACTTCCAAATAACAAATTAAAACGAGACTGGACATAGATAATAGAGTTCACTGAGCTTAACTTGGTATCGAACAAATCTGCAATAAAGAAGAAAAAATAAATTCAAAATCTTTTACAGAAGCAGAAACAGTAATAAATCCACATAGAAAGACCATAAAAACCAGATTTGACACCTACCTCATAAGTTACTTCAGAGAGAATAATGATAGCTTGCTCCTCAGCCAAAACCAAACTCAAGAACTCAGCTTACATCCCTAATTTATCATTTACAGAATCAGTAATAAATCCACGTTGAAACCATAAAAACCAGATGTAACACGTACCCCTTAAGTTCTCCTCAGCTAAAAGCAAACTCAAGAACTCAGCTTAAGTCGCTTCTCCATTACCCTTGTGGACCTTCTCAAGCTGCTAGATGGTTCTGCATCATTCATATGCTGCCTATTAGAGAATTTATCTGAGATGAGTTTCTCATCTTCTTCATAGACTTGAAGGTTCTTGGACTTCATCAGAAACTCTATAGCCTCTTCATCAAACTCAACCAAGTAAGCCATCTTTAAAAGCTCTGTTAACCGTCCGATCAGATCCTCTCTTTCCCACATCACTCCCTTAGCAATCACCTCAGCAAAACAAGTGCCGTACTCCAAAACCTTCCTTTTTCCACAAACTTTCTCCAGCTTCTCTGTATACACTTCTCCTTTCTCTTTCTCCCATCTTATCATCCTCTTAGATTTTGCATTCAGCTTCTGTCTCTTTGACGGCAGATCCAGTGTATACTTGGTCGAGATCGTCCCCGAAGTTTTTTTCACTTTGATGTCAACAAGGCTATCAATGATTCTTGAACGTTCATCAGCTTCTTGATTCTTGAACGTTCATCAGCTTCTATCTTCAGAGATGGATCAGAGAGAAACCCAAGAATAAGCTTAATTAGCCCTTTTCCAATCAGATTACTCTCTTTCTGCTGCTCCATTTTGAATCTTGATATGTCAGATTCTGAAATCTCAACGCATTTAGAGATCTCTTTGACGCCGATTTTTAATCTTGATATGTCAGATTCTGAAATCTCAACGCATTTAGAGATCTCTTTGACGCCGATTTTTCTGTACAACTCAAAAAGCCTGGTTCTGGACAACGTAGGGACACTTGGAGTTGGATACCAAACGAAGACAGGGAAATCAATGAACAGATCTTGCAAGAGCAAGTCGTCAGCTATGAAAACGTCGCTTATGTTAGATAACAAGATTCCTTCGTCGTCGTTGCAATGTTTAGCTTGTACAGGCAAACGTGAAACAGACTCGGTAACGAACTTCTCGGCTTTTACTGAGTGACTATGTCTCACAACGAAGCTCCAGAACGCACAACAGTCATTATAGGACAATCTTTGCTTTGTTTTCTCCCAATCTCTCCACAAATCACAGTAATCTTCAATAGATGGGTTGCTTCGCACGCGGAACGCTGAAGAGAAGAAACCAAGAAGGTCATGATCCTTGCTGGTCGTGTACTGGTTAGCCAGAACGTTTAGCTTTGATCCAAAGAGCTTGTCCTTGTCATAGAGAACGCAGCTTGAAACATCTGCCCATTTCTCATCGCTGGGTATCCAAATCCGGTTTGCATATGAACCTTTCTCAGGTTTCCATTCACCTTTACTGAGAAATCTATAGATCCGGGAAATACTATCAGAATCAGAATGTGTAAATACGTGACCGGCAAGCAACTCGCAAGCTTTGGATACATCATGACCAACTCCAATTGCAATTAGCTCTTTTTGGAATGAATTAAGCTCTGAGCCATAATACTCTTCATCGATGAAAGGACCATCACACAGCTCCAATTTCCAGCTGCTACCAAACAAGAGACACTCATTGGGACTGCGGTAACCAACATGTGTCTTCAACCATTTGACAGAAACCTTTTCTACAAACTCTTTAGGGAGTACTTGAAACCTGTCTTGAAGCAAGAATGTGATGCACTTAAAAAGAGACAGTGCACTTGAAGGAGTGATGCGAGATGGATCAGGGAGACTTATGGAGCTAACCACATGTCTCATGCCTTCTCTAAGCTCAACTGCAACACCCATGATCTTCAGCTCTTTCTTGTAATTGTGTATACCTTTGCCGTACCAGTTTGAGCTGTCATCAATAAATGGGAGATTCGCTATGAGGCGAATAGGTTCCCAGTCTGAATTAAAGAGTATACAGTCCTTGGGTGCGCAGAAATCACCAAGTTTGGTATGCAGCCATTTTAACTCAATGAAACTTTTCATAAGTTCTTCAGGGAATTTGTGAATACTTCCCATCAACTCTCTGAAGCAAGATAAAAGGGACAAAGCGGTACAACGAGTAAGCCCAGAGGAGGTAGCTTTCTGTTTGAATGCAAGCACAAAACCTGTCAGAGCTTCTTCAAGCTTCACCTTAACACCAATATTCTCCAGCTCTTTTTTGTAGGAAAATATTATGCTTCCATAAAAATCATTATCTATCAAAGGGAAGCAATCAAAAACGGAAAGAAGACAACCCCACTCTGGATCAGGTATGAAACAATCAACAGGAGATTTATAACCATGCTTCTTTGTCTTGAAGCTTTTAGAATTTCTCAGGCCATTGATAAGCTTTTCAGAACTCAGCTGACGCATGCAATCAAGTACTACGAGCATTGCATCAGGTGTCATACAAGCCAGCTTCGCAGTATTCAAATGTGATACGATGAGGTTCTGATTGTAAGTAAACTGAACACCAAGCAAGCCAAGTTCTTCCATGAAGCCATTGAGTCTATCTTCACCATAGAAATCTCTGTCAATGAATGGAATATTACTTATCAGTGATGCAGCTTTCCAATATTGATTGAACAAAACAGCTTCATCTGGAGATCTGTAACCAGAAGTTGTCTTCAGCCAAGAACCATGTTTGACAGCAGAGATGAAATCAGATGGTGAGAGGTACTTCTCTCTCAAGTGCCTAATGAATTTAAGAATAGAGAACACGTTACCACTTGACAATGTTGACGTCTTAGCTAAACTCATAAGGTGTTTGCCAACAAATGTACAAGCTTCACTAAACTCAAACATAACACCAACAGTTTTCAATTCATCTTTGTATTTCTCAATCTCATTCCCATAAAAACTTCGATCAACAAGCGGAATATCAACAAGTATTGATCCGTCCTGCAGAATACTTCCCCATGATGCAGTATGATAAAACGACTGAGACGGTAGAATACTTCCCCATGATGCAGTATGATAAAACGACTGAGACGGTGGCCGATAATCAGATAACCCATTCATTTTTGTTCTCAACCAGCTTCCTTCTCTAACAGAATGCAAAAAGTTGGGACCAAGAGAATATCTATTACACTTTATCCACTCCAAGAGCAACAAAGCATTCATCTTTTTAATAGCCCCTGATAATCTCGGTATCGCAGCATTTGGAGGTTTTATATAAGGTATGTCTCCAGCCTTGACATTAGATTTTAAGAACCTGAGAAGGTCTCCCATACTAGACCTCAGACCAGCAAACATGTTTGAAGACAAATACTCTTCTGAGAGTGAAGACAAATACTCTTCTGAGAGTTCAATGTAGCCATTCTGTCTCCACAGATTGGAACCAACTAAGCTAACCCATTTACCTGCGCTAGCAGGAACAAGAACCTCGTTCCTGCTTGTGTTGACATTCCCGTAGTTGTCCACAAGTGGCATCTCTTTGCAGCATTTATCCACCTCTTCGATTGATAAAACATTCTTTGAGAGCGAGTGATGCAGAAAGTGTGCATACGCAACCACAAGCCTCTTATCTCCATTAAGAATCTCCCTAAGACGTTTTGCATAGTCATACACACTAAGATAGGCAACAGGAACCTTCTCTTTGAGCCAATTAAGTATCGTCGTCTGTTTGGAGCAGGCGGTCAATGCTGTCCGAGTTGTTTGCTGCATGAAAACAAACTTATGCATGCATCTGAACTCCTCCTTCCATTCAAGTAGCCATGTCTGGTTCCTTTCTGTGGACAAACATAGTGTCCGAGGATGAAAATCTGCCAAACTGCTAAGAGAAGTCACTCCTTTTTGGACAACATACTTAATAAGCGGAACTTTTACCATGTTTGTACTCTGAAATCTAGACTTCCAATTCTCAGCAATGAAGAGTAGAACCTCCACATACGTACCTTCTGACACACTAGTCACTATATCACAACCCTGGATACACTTTGCATACCACTCGTTGCTGGCTTGCTTCAATCCTAAGAAGTCCAGAACATTGTCATATTTTGCTCTATCAAGTGCTGAGTCCAATATATAAATCCCATGTGAAGAAATATTTTGTAAGCTCACACCTTCACTTCTTGCTTTCTCCAAGATGTCCCAGAAGGATGGAATAAGACGACGAACGTCACACGGTCTATGGAAGAATTTCTGTCCCAAATGTGATACACTTGGCAAAACTTCCTCAGCAGAAACTCTTTCCTTGATGCCTTCACGGACAATATTCAATCTTGTGTAAATAGACTGCTTAACAGGCAAAAACCTAAAAGCAGACACCAAGCTAGATATTGGAGCATCAGTCTTCTTCACTAAGGAGGTGAATGCATTCACAAAAGCTATAGGGACACAACTGAGAATCCCTTGGTTCCATATATCATCCAATAGGATTGTTTCTCTTGACGATGCTAGGATGAAATCTGCTTGAATGATGAAAGGAAAGTTCGTTACCATCTCAGTGGGAAGAAAGGCATAGATACCAGGAGAGCTATTTCCTCTGCTAAGACGCTCTCCAAATGGAAATGCCAAGGTTATAACCCAATCGTCCCGCTCTCCAAATGGAAATGCCAAGGTTATAACCCAATCGTCCACGTCTTTCCTCTTGTCGACACGGTTCTCATGTTTCACTGGAAACTTTTGCCTCCACATGTGGTAACTGCATTCTTCTTCCGACTTCTTCTTCCCTTTCTCAGCAGCTGAGAGATGTATTGTGTACGACTCCGCATCAATACTCTTCCTCGTCACAAAGTTAGTCTCGCTAACAATTCCAATTGAGTTCACAGTGCTGTACTTAGGATCTTGGCAGTGTTCTCTGATAGATAAGCGTTTGATCTTTGAAAGAAACAAAAGAACCTCAGGATGAACATTGGAAAGCTGTCTCAGGATGAACATTGGAAAGCTGTTCTTTCACAGGACAAACTTTGTCACTCTTCAATGGCAAGATAATGGTTGTTGTAGGAAGAGTAGAACCTGAACCATACATCCTTTGTAAATCAACAAGGGAAGGACGTTGTTCAACCCATTCCGGAACGATGTAGCCAAGACTGCAGCGACTACAAGGTGCCTCATTGAAGCGTATTTGATACCCATTGCTGAAAATATATGGCTGCGAGGTGATCAAAAATACACTCTTGAAACCGATACCTGTCAAGATTGAAACAGAACACACAAGTAAGAACAACAATGGTCTTCTTGTCTAGTAGGTCATATATAGTAGGAATACAAAGACAAACAACAATGGTCTTCTTGTCTAGTAGGTCATATATAGTAGGAATACAAAGACATACCTTTCTCTCCTATATAACCACGCTTGCGATTTCCTTTCTTGGTGGACCTTCCAACACTACAAATGGACTCAATGTTCTTCTTAGAGAAACCTTTCTCGTTATTAAAGATTAGTAGAGTGGCTGTAGCTCCAGTGACAGTGATATCTTCAGATGTTATCACAAATTCAAGAGACGGATCCACACCTTCCAGATACTCGTTATCCTCAATGTTCTTCTTAGAGAAACCTTTCTCGTTATTAAAGATTAGTAGAGTGGCTGTAGCTCCAGTGACAGTGATATCTTCAGATGTTATCACAAATTCAAGAGACGGATCCACACCTTCCAGATACTCGTTATCCTCAGCATTCTGGAAAAAATCAAAAAATGAAAAGTTTAACAACAAGTTTTCCTTAATAATATAATGTTCTCTATATTACACATAAAACGGTTAACATCTTATACGACAATTACATTTCTGGTACTAACACTTAAACCCCTATTTCTAATTAGTTCACTTTCTGTGTGTGGTGAAATCGTAAGAGCATAAATGTACATTAAAGCTAGGCAACAACATATATATGAAAACGCTTGAATACAGTTAAACCAACCAAATTTGAAACGATTTAAATTGGTTATGTTCCGGTTCTGGTTCAACATTTTCCAAAACCAAGATCAAAGTTAAAGTGAATCCATCTCTTTGACTAATGTAAAAGTCTTAAGGAAAATAATCTGTAACTTGGATGAGTTCATTATGAGGTTGAATTAAAAAAAAAATAGGGTTCGACAATCATAAAAGAAAATAGGCATTTTGATTTTTATGAGGTTGAATTAAAAAAAAAATAGGGTTCGACAATCATAAAAGAAAATAGGCATTTTGATTTCAATACTAGAAATGTAAGATAGATGTCCTAAGAATAGTTCTGATTTCTGAAACTCATTTCAAAAAATAATAAATCACAGTTCCAAAAATCGAAATTCCTAACATTTGGAAATTTGGATTAGGGGTTTTAAAATTAGGGGTTTTGAAAATATGTTTAGATTGTGCTATTAACAAGTACATCTACTAGAAATTTGGAAAAAGAAAATCGAATTCTGATTCTAAAAAAATATGGGTTTTGCATTTCATAGCCGCAAAAGAAGAAGAAGATAAAGAATGAGGATGAAAACAACATATCTTGTCACGGTGGACCAGATTTTGTGTCCATCGAATTTGATCGGAGTTGTGCCGTCGTTCGATTGAAATCACCGGGGAGTCATCGTATATATGTCGTAGAAGAGAGAAGAATGAAATCGAAGAAATGAAATATGGTTAGATATTTTAGTTATTTAGATTTTGGTTCGGATTAAACCGACAATCCAAATAATTAATTCAAATTTTCGATCGGTTATTGTCTCATATTTAAATTAATCTGATTTAATTTTTAAATCAGGACCAGCTACATCTCAGCATTTTCGGATTCGGTTTGCATTTGCCTCTATTTTTTTTTTTATATCGGTTTTTTAAATTTAGAGATTAAGATTTCATTCCGTTATTTTAAAATTTTAGTTCAAATTCGGTTCAACATTAACAAAATTCGGTTAAAATTTGGTACTCTTAAAAAAAATTAACATCAAAAAATATGTTTTTCTCTCTTATTTTTCTTATTAGTATAGGTTTCTTCACTTATTTTTATTTAATAAAATAGGTCGAAAAACAAGATTCAAAATATTATCATATATATGTATTACTGTTTACGATATCCTATATTCTCTAACCCCTTTTTGCTTAAGATTTTTATCTTCAGACATAACAAAATATATGTGTATGTTTGATTTTGAGTCCATCTCTTTGATTAATGTAACAGCCTTTGGAAAATAATCTGTAACTTAAGACTTACCTACTACACATCTATTCACAAAATCTATTCATGAACGAATATATGAATTTGGTGCAATAAAGAGAGAGAGAGAGAGAGAAGTACTTGGATGAGTTCCATGAGGAAGTGAACATCCTTAGCGGGAAGTGAACATCCTTAGCGTAGAGTTCAGCGGAAAGATTTTTAACAGCTTGATGAAGATCCTCTGTCAAAGGATTATAAGCTCCGCCGATTGAAAACTTATTCTTCCGAATTCTATCAATGTGTTGCTTAGCAGATTCCGCCATTTTTGCTCTTACAGGTTTGGTTTTAGGGTTCATCTCTGAGATAGAAGTGAGAAACTAAAGTGTAGGAATTTAAAGAGAGAAAGAAAACTTCATTGGGAAGATAAGTTTTGTATTAAGGAGTTACGTTAGTGCACTCTTTTTTGCACGGGGAAACCTAAAAGACTTTATTTCATTGGCTAACCAAAAGACAAATAGCTTTTTTTTGTTGTGTTCATTTACAAGAAATAGCTTTGTAACTTCGTAAAATGTAAGTACTATATTTATTATTATTATTATTATTATTTTTCCTTTTTTTCACAGTTTTGCAAGTTAAATATATGTATGCAATGTATATAAAAGAAAATGGTAAAATATTTACTGTTTTTATCCAAATATTTTGCATATATATATACCTTTTATAAATATATATGTGTCCTTTATAAAATAGTTTTCTAGATACGCTTTGGCTGCAGTTCAGATGGTTAGAACTGATATTTTTGTTAGTAGAAATTCGAAATAGAATAGATAGCATAAAAATTTGGACTCGAGTATACATTGCCGCATACTTAATTTCTTTTCCCTTTTCTGTAAGAAAAAATCGTTTGGAATAAGAGTAGACCGCATGCATACTTACTTGTATGTAGTTAAGAATGGCGAGAAATCGAATTAGAGTACGTAGGTCCTAAATCATTGATTTGTCTGTATACACTGCTATTATAATTTTTGGTTTACCTTGATCGCGAATTAAAACTGGTTTTTCATTTCTTTTAAATTCTTCTCCCATGATGTAAATTCATTTTTCAAACTCAAATTATCATATATTAGAAAATATGTATATATATATATATATATTTTAAAAATTTTTAAAAAAATCAAATTTATTTAAGTTTATGTTTTTTTTTTTTTTTAAAAATCAAATTTATTTAAGTTTATGTTTTTTTTTTTTTTTAAACACTACATTTTACATTTTGGCATAATGGCCTTACATTTTTAAGAAAGTTGCCAAGACTTGGGGAAGATAGATTTCTTCCACTTGATTTACCTTATCTCGGGGTTAATTTTATGTTTACAATTAACATTTGTAGGTGTTTTTTCCTTTTTCTGTGAGGAAACATTTGTAAGTAATTTTTTTTGTCGTCGAAAACTCTATTAAAAAAATACTAAGTAGAAATCATGTATCAAACAACCAGAAAAGGCCTAATCCAATTAGAAATATTATTGTCTATCGAGTCAAAATAAATGGGAAAATTAATGGCATACTTCGCCCAAATATTCGCTACATTCCAAAATTTGCATGCTATAATACCCTTTATCTCTGTCGTAAATGAGGATAACCGCGGCCATGTTTATGGTTCTTGACATTGATTAAGGAAAAAAAATCACATTCAAAAATCACCTTTGCCTCATATTCCATTTGTAATATCTAAATGAGTCAATACTCACACCAATCAACGAAGCATTTTAAGGTCGGTAGATGGATCCATCGAATTTTGACACTAAAAGATTTGTACATATATTTTATTATAATATATATTGATCGTTGAGTCAAAATGGGTGTCTAAAAATATAATCAAATATATATATCCTTACAAAATCTCTAATAACTAACCAAACCCAAAACCAAAATCAATAATATGGAAGCTTTTACAGCTTTTGCTTGAGTAATTAATTATGAATCTAACAATTTTATCATCTGTTGTCTATATACAGTTTGAAGTCGAAGCCCACAAACTCGTGTATGTTTTTCATTTAGTTATGGTTGAAGTAACACCATAACCAATTTGTTATCGTTTTTATACAAAACTTTCTAAACCTACAAAATAAGACTTTTGAATCTAGGGGTGGGAGTACGGTTTTTCGGTTTGGATACGGTTCGGTTTTTTCTGTTTTTCGGTTTTATAAAAACTAAGACCATATAAAACCATATGTAATTCGGGTTGGTTACGGTTTGGTTTTTACGGTTTTTCTTTTTTTTGGTTTCATAAAAAATAAAACCATTAAAGAACATACGTAATTTGGTTTCGGTTTGGTTACGGATTTTTAGTTTATTTATGTTTTTATCGATGCAAATATTTGCATATAATTAAAATATAAATTAAAAATAAATATTAAATATTATTTTATAAACTTAATTCCTAAATCCAAATTTAAATCAAATTATAAACGGTAAAATTATTCACAATTTTAATATATATCATAAAATAATAATAATACTTTGACAATATATATTAAATATCATTTAAATATAATTTATCATAATCAAATATTAATATAATATATAAAAGAATTTATAGTTTAAAATAACAAAGTATCAATATATATAAATTGTATCATAATCATTGTAAATTTATGTATATATATATATAATATAATATAAACTTTCGGTTTTTACGGCTTTTTTGGTTTTTAACCAAACCAAACCTAAATCAACGATTTTTCAAAAATAACAACCAAATGGGTTTTCAATCTAAACCATAACCAAACCAAACCTTTTATTTCGGTTCGGTTTCGGTTTTTTTGCCCATCCCTATCTGAATCTAATAGTTTTACAAAGTCAAAGTCATGATCAAAAGATTATATTTCATAGGAGTATAAATTATGTTTCTTACCAAAACTATATATGATTTTTTTGTTGTATGATATATCAATGTTATTAAGAATAATAATCGCCATTACACATTCCATATAATTAACGAAATTGATTTGATGCCCAAAATTTTTTAAAAAAACATGGGAACAAAATATACTAACATAGACTAAATACATGCAATTTCACGTTAATTAAGCTTTGTTACAACTATAAATAGGGAGGTCATACGTTTATATCTAAACCACACTCACATAATCTACACAACAACCATGTCTTTCACTAGTAAGCCTCATTTCATAATATTTTTGTTTACAATCATCTCTTCTACTCTTCTTCTCTTTGTGTCGGCTTCTGACAACAGTCCAGCAGAAGCACCAACTTCTTCTTCGGACAACGTTGACGCTTTTGTGCCAACGTTGTTTCCTTGGCCTTCTCGTTTTTGGCACCAACTTCTTCTTCGGACAACGTTGACGCTTTTGTGCCAACGTTGTTTCCTTGGCCTTCTCGTTTTTGTGCCAAAAAGCATGTTGTAATCCGCAACAAAGTCCAAAACAAAGAAGTTTTAAATGTACATTGCAAATCAGGGGACGATGATCTTGGATTGATCCATATTCCTTATGACGGTGAATGGGGTTTTAGATTTCGTGTTAATTTTTGGAGAACTACTAAATTTTATTGTCATTTCACATGGACTGGAGGTGGATCTCATTATTTTGATATATTTGATGTATGGAGAGATGATGATATATTTGAGACTGGGAGGAGCATTCCAGTTTGTGAAGAATGTGTTTGGGAGGTCGGAAAAGTCAGTCTATTAAGCATATGTCGTAGTTCTCGTTATGGGGATTTTCGATACTGTTACAATTTGGAGGATCCTCGTTAAGACAAAGAGGATTATTGTTATTGCTATATTTATTATTTATTTTAGCAAAATAAATGTAACCATCAAAGTTGATTGAATAAAATGATATCATTTTTTATAAAGTTTGAATGTTTGATTGAATAAAATAACTGATCAAAATTTTTTTTAATCATTTTTGATTTTTTATAAAAGGAGTATCATTTTTTATAACCATCAAAATTGATTAAAAAAAAATAGTTTGCTTATGTGGATATCAAACCAATAACATAAGCAAACTATATCAAACCAATAAAATAGTTTGCTTATGTGGATATAAATTGGAGAATAAATTTCCCATGATTTATTCTCCAACCTTTTTTTTTTTTTTTTCAAAACCAATCTTCATTAAACCAAATAGGGAAATCACAAAACGTTATCCAAAAATGGTCGAAACCATAGTGGGATCAAAGTGTCAATCGTGACAAAATATAAAGAACAATCCTTAGCAAAGAGCGCTATTCCGGTCTGCAGCCGCGTTGTGTTTTATTCTCCAATTTATTTATGCACTTTTTATTCTCCATATTTGTTTTGACTAAGCGAAATTAGACCCAATTTTATCGATGATAGCACATATTTATTCTCTATTTTTCTTGTTTCCAGTTTTATTCTCTATCTTGTTGCATATCGTTGTTGACTTAAAAAATTTAGTTTTGAAATAATTATTTTTAATAGTCTTTAAGAGATGCGTTAGTTATGGTATGTTTTGTTTATTTTAAACTCAGTTTTTTTCTCAAATCATAAAATAAGAATTCTAGAATTATGGGTGGGAAAAAAAACCGTAACCGAAAAATCGAACCGAAGCAAACCAAAGTAAACGGTTAGGTATAATTTAGATTAGAAACCATTTGGTTATTAATTTTATAAATCCATTGATTATGTTTAACCGAACCAATTTAAGTATGGATTTTAATAGATTTAATTTTACGAAACCGAAAACGGTGGTTTAACCGAACCAATTTAAGTATGGATTTTAATAGATTTAATTTTACGAAACCGAAAACGGTGACAAACCAATTTTGATATGGTTTTTATACTATCTCAATTTTTATAAAACCGTAAAAGCGAAAAACCGTAAAAACCGAAATGTAACCAGACCGAAAAAGCGTTCGTCCATCATACCTATAATGGTTGGTAAAGTGTTTTTTTTCCACAATTCAAACATTCTCAAAGTGTAGTCCACCATCAATCGGATCATGATTTGATCAATAGAATGAAAACAAAAACATAATTATATCGTTTCTTGTTTTCTAATGAATATAATTAGGAAACTAAATTTGTTAAATCAACTGCAGTCGGGGACTAAAATTGCAAATAAGAAAAGATGAAGAATAAATTTATATTTTTTTGGTATTTTACAAATTTTTTAATTAAAAGATAACTAAAAGAGTAATAGTGTTCAATATCAATATTTACGTTAGACAAAAACGAGTCTAATTTCGCCAAACCAAAATATAGATGGGGAATAAAATGTGCATCTATAAATTGGGGAATAAATCATCAAAATTACAAAATTTGGGGAGTTTTTTTGAGTGTTTTCCCCAATAACATCTTCTAATTTTTTTTATATGGATTATTATTTAAGTATGTTTCTTTTCCTCCAATAGATGAAGTTCATTTAACATTTTTTTTTTCTGCATAATCATTTGTCACCTATTTTATTTTTATACTTTAGAATCGTTTCAACAACCTATAGATTAGATATAATTTTATTAAAACATACTTAATCTAATTAAAATACATTTAACTTTTATTGAAACATACATAATTAATACAATATTACAAATACAAACTATAAAAAAAAAATTATTGGGACTTAAAAAAAACATTTAGAGATTGGAAATTATTGGGATTTAGGTAGTTGAAAAAGATAACTAGAAGAATTTTGGGTATTTAGAAGATCATTATTAGAATCCATTTAACAGAAAATGAGAGTTTTTTTTGTGTGTATCTAAACGAAACAAATCTCACTTAGAATATGATGAATTATGGTAAAGACATCAATCTAGGAAATAAGAATCCCTAAAATATGTGCAGAAGCAGTAAGTATATATGTCTTAATTAATATATTGTCTTAATACAAAGTTTATCTTCCCTAAGAAATAATTGCTAAGATCTTAGCAACAAGGCTAAAGAGAATCTTGCCCAAGATCATATCACAGAACAAGTCAGCATTCGTAGAGGGCAGGCAAATTGCAGATAACATCTTAACAGTTCATGAAATAGCACATTCATTAAAGGTACACCCATCAAGCTCAAAGAAATATATGCTAATCAAGACAGATATGTCAAAAGCTTTTGACAGAGTAGAATGGGGTTACCTTTTAAAGCTTCTGCAAGCCTTCGGTTTTAACAGCAAATGGATTACCTGGATCCAGGAATGCATCACAACAGTATCCTTCTGCATCCTAATTAACAACAAAGAACATGGTTACATTAAGCCACAGAGAGGGATAAGGCAAGGAGACCCGATCTCACCTTTCATTTTTGCATTATGCTCTGAAGGCCTGACTTATATGCTTAACCAAGCGCAGCAACAAAGCATATTTAGAGGTTTTAGATTCAGAAGCGATGGGCAGATAATTCATCACCTGTTACATATGACACACTATTAGTTTGTGAAGCTGAAGAGGATCATGCACTAATCATTCAGGACATACTAAATGGGCATGAAGCAGAATTAGGACAACAAATAAACAAACAGAAATCTGCAATAACCTTTGGTTCTAAAGTTCAGGAGGAAAAAAGAAGAGCAATTAAGGACATCATTAAGATACAAACTGAAAGAGAAGTAGTGAAATACCTGGTATTACCTTAGAGTCAAAGGCAAAAACTCTAAACTACCTAACAGAAAATCTGGAAACTAGACTATCCGGGTGGTATTCTAAGCAACTATCACCAGCTGGGAAAGAAACAATGCTGAAATCTGAAGCAAATCAAGCAATGTTGCTCCCAGTATACACAATGTCCTGTTACAAAGTGCCACAAGCAGTGTGTGAATGTCTAAAGAAAAAAATGGCTGAATACTGGTGGCAATCGAAAGAAGATAAAAAGAAGATACATTGGAAATCAAGGGACAAACTCTGTATGCCAAAAAGCCATGGAGGGCTTGGATTCAGGAACATATCCATGGAGGGCTTGGATTCAGGAACATATCCCACTTCCGTCAAGCCCTACTAGCAAAGCAGACCTGGCGTATTCTAACAAAGCCTCAAACTCTATACCTACTAGCAAAGCAGACCTGGCGTATTCTAACAAAGCCTCAAACTCTATACGCAAGGCTACTAAAATCAAGGTATTTTCCTAATACACACTTTCTACAAGCTAATAAGGGATTCAAACCATCCTATGGATGGATCAGTCTGCGATCAGTCTGCTACATGGAAGAGAACTATTACAGAAAGGGATTGCAAGGAAAATAGGGAATGGAGAAAAGGTTAAAGTCTGGACACGAAAGTGGATAGGGAACATGGACAACCTCAGATCACCATTAATTAAAAAAAAACCATATCATTGATATAGACTCATGAAAAGAGGGAAACCAGAATGGAATGAAGAAGTACTACAGGAGGTTTTTACCAGGAAAATGAAGCCAGCTATACATATGGAGGATCATTGGGTATGGAAATATAACAAAAATGGAATGTTCACAGTTAAATCTGCGTACTGGTTGAAAGCTAAAATGCATATTGCATAGGCCAGAAAACAGTAAAGAAACTATACAACAACCATCCCTAAATGCAATCACTGAGAAGATTTGGAAAATACACAGAGAGTAAAATTAGAAACTTCATATGGGGGGCTATCTCAGAAGCATTACCAGTCAACGCAAAAATTAAAGGAAAAAAGGATAGCAATAGAAAATCAATGTCAAAGATGCGGACTAGATGGAGAATCCATTAATCATGTGCTATTCCAATGTACATGGGCAAGGGGAATCTGGGCTTTATCAAACTATCCCTCTCCTGAGGATGGTTTTCAAAATGGATTCTAATCTATACCATGCTATTCCAATGTACATGGGCAAGGGGAATCTGGGCTTTATCAAACTATCCCTCTCCTGAGGATGGTTTTCAAAATGGATTCTAATCTATACCACCTAATCTCAAATGATCAAAATCAGCAGTGGCCAGAAGAAACAAGGCAAAGATTTTCCTGGATACTATGGAGGCTCTGGAAAGATAGAAACATGTTGAATTGTGAAGGGAAAAGCTTCTCACCACAAAGGGTCATAAACAAAATAATAGAAGGCCAACAGATATGGTTAGAAGCACAAAAGGAAGAGGAAGAAAAATCCAGAACAGCAAAAAAGGACTACAGTCTCAACAAAGAATACCTGGACATTCAAATGTAATATTGGTTCAACATGGTGCAGGAAAACGCGGAAAGCAGGTGGAGCATGGATCATAAGAAATGAACAAGGAGATGTCAAGCTCCATAGCAGAAGAGCCTTAGCAAACATAAATTCACAAGAGGAAGCAGAGCATATATTACAAGATTGTGGGCAATTGAAAGCATGGCTAGTCTCAAGATTAAGGACATTACCTTAGAAATTGCAGGATCAATGTATTACAAGTCTTATAGCTGCAAAGAATCCAAGTCCTGCATATAGCTTTTATACAATGAATCTCCAAAAGGCTTTGTTTAATCTGCGAAATTGGAGAGTAAATAAGGTATGGAAGAATGCAAACAGAGCAGCTATGCAAATAGCAATCAGTGTAAAGAGGGATCGAAGATACCAATCATATGTAGCGAAAACTCATCCTCGCTGGTTCATGAAGACAAAGAAGAAGATACCAATCATATGTAGCGAAAACTCATCCTCGCTGGTTCATGAAGACAAAGAAAAAATGCTTTGTTTGAAATATTCCTTGCAAGTATAATGTAATGATGATATAAGGCCCATTTGTCAAAGGTATACTGAATTTAGTATAATTAAACATTAAGTCTTATACTGAATTCTAAGTAGTAAAGGTAATAAATGGACCCAAAAAAAATCCACGACATAACATACAGAGGACAGACACTACAGAGAGCATAGATTCGGAGTTACGAAGCCTCCGATACTGCACGCACGGACAAACTGTACATTGTGTGCTTTTGTTTTTCTTTCTTTTTAATTTTTCTTCCATAATGTAAATTCATTTTCCATTCAATAAATACCATATATTATTAAAATATATATTTTTTTTTAGTAGAAAAAACAAATTTAGTTAATTTTATGTTTACAGTTAGCATTTGTAGGTATCTAAATGGGTCAATATCCAGCCCAATCAATGAAGCATATTAAGTTGGTAGGTAGATGGATCCAATGAACTTTATAACTGAAAGGTTTATACATATTTTATGGTAATGTTGATTGTTTAGTCAAAAATGGGTGTTCTATAGTCCCCAAATTTGACACTAATGAACTTGTCGTTTCCCTTATATGGAAAAAATTTCTCGATATTTGTATCATCTCAGGACCAGAGTTTATCATAGGAAGGAAGTAGGTGGAGGAGAGACGGTGTGTTGTTTGGTCTCTGACGCTGTTTGGACTTGGAGCACGGAGGTTGCAGCAGAAGAGATGGGAGTTGGTAGAATGGTGTTGATTACAAATGGTGCGGCGTCGTTTTGTGCTTTTGCTGCTATGCCACTGCTTAGAGATAAGCATTACATTCCTATACAAGGTAAGATCCGTTCAGACAAACTTAAGTGGTCAACTCTTTTCTACTACCGAAACAAAATCCAATGATTTTGTGACACGCCCATTAATAGGTTTTTTGTTACAAAATAAAAATAAAAAATTTCAAAACAATTTTTTCATATAAATAATTATATTAATTAATTTTATTCATTTTAATATTATAAAATGGTTTTTTTTTTTTTTAATCTAATACAATAGGTCAATATGTATATTTATGTTGTAGATCAGATGATTCAGATTAGCATTTTCGTTCACATCAGTTTGGACTAGAGTATATATTTCGATATACCATTGTACGCAATATAGTATATAGTTTTGAATAGTAAAAATAGGACCAATCGGACTAATTTTAGAATCCGACAATTATAATTCTAAAAAGGTTTGTTTTAGTGACATATTGTTTTAATAAATTAATAATATGGAGTTTTTAAAATAATTATTACAAAATATTTTTAATACATAAATTAAAATTTATTATTTTGATTTTCCTATAACATATTACCAATATTTTTTCTAATGTTTGCCATATATTGTCTATTTTCTCTTTCGGTCTCATCTATCTCATTTTGATCGTCTTCAGTTTGTGTTTTCGAAAAAAACTTTTTAAAAATCTAAATCCGTAAAATTTTGAAACTCTAATAAAGTTGTGGAGTCCTATTGTAGCAAGAATTACTTTCTTTTGCACCTCCAAACCATATGTAGGATCATCTCGAAGGATTTTTTTTTTTTTTTTTGATTTTTTTTTTTTTTTTTGTCTTTCATATTCCTAAAGTTTGTTATGTAACTGGATAAGACTTTTTAAATAACTCTTTATTTATTGATGGAGACTATCTTGAAGTATGGCAATTGATATCTTATAACCCAATATCGTGATGATCTTTAGAGAGATAAAAGAGTAAGTGCAGAAAAGAGTAAAATGATTGTATATTTATATCGAAATGTAAACACACTTCAACAAAATTCTAACCATTAAGGATGAAATACTAGGATTGGATCTAGCTCGGTTCGGATCCTCCTGAGTTGGGATCCAGTTTAAGTATTTTTTAAATATCATGAAAATAACCCAGAATCCGTGAATACTCGAAAATAATTTAAAACCCATTGACCAGAAATTCCAAAAATTACCCGATTCGTGTGGAAGTAACTTGGTGCATATTGGAGAAGTCGAACCAACAGTGTAAATATTATGATATGGAGAAGTGTATTCTAAGTTGGATTGGTACAACTTATTCAGTCCGAAATAGTATGAATTATTTTGATTTCGTGAATCGTAAAATAAGTTCAGAGTATAAATATTATGACATGGAGAAGTATGTTCTAAGTTGGACTGGTACTTATTCAGTCCGAAGTAGTATGAAAGTAGTATGAAAGTAGTATGAATTATTTCGATTTCGTGAATCGTAAAATAAGTTCGTAGTATGAAAGTAGTATGAAAGTAGTATGAATTATTTCGATTTCGTGAATCGTAAAATAAGTTCGGAGTAATCTGACTTTCTACAGCGTATGTGCAAACCATTCATACCGCGAGTATCCAAAAACATTGGACCCACTTTGATACATAGATACATAGACATTTATTGGATCATACAACTTTTTCATTTTTTAACTTTTACATTTTTAGCATTATCAAATAAAATCTTTTTTCTTTAACATATTTTTATTCAGCAGATTCTAAATTAGAGGAGCTAGTGACTGAGCTTCCACCTTTGAAAGTGAAAGATCTTCCGGTAATTGAAACGATTGAGCCGGAGGAATTATACCAAGTAGTTTACGACATGGTGAAAGCAGCCAAGTCTTCATCAGGACTCATATGGAACACATTCGAAGATCTTGAAAGACCCTCACTCATTGATTTGAACAGCAAGTTTCAAATACCCAATTTCCCCATCGGACCGTTTTACAAACATAGCAACAAACTTCGAGTGACTACAAAGAACACAGAAGACCATGTAATAACTGATTGGCTCGACAAGCAAAACCCGAAATCTGTGATCTATGTGAGTTTTGGTAGCCTTGCAGATATAGAAGAGAAGGAGTTTCTCGCGATTGCTTGGGGTTTAAGAAACAGTGAACAACCATTTTTGTGGGTGGTACGGCCTGGTTTGGTCCGAGGTGAGTGGCTAGAGGCATTGCCTAGTGGATTTGTGGAAAAAATTGGCCAGAAGGGAAAATTAGTGAAATGGGTGAATCAAAAAGAGGTATTGGCTCATTCTGCGGTTGGAGCGTTTTGGACGCATTGTG
>CM071718.1:5626352-5640430 GCA_036630335.1 Physaria fendleri | reverse complement strand
AACTCATAGGGACCTTAGCCCTAGAGGAGCATCTCCCCAATCCCTAGAGGAGCATCTCCCCAATCCCTAGAGGGATTTCCTAACCTAAACAGAAACCGAAATATAGAAAACAATGTTTTTATTAACTTTCCTTCACTTCTGTGCGATTTTGGTATATTTACAATGAGCTTAGAGAGCCTCTATTTATAGGGGCAGAGAGGAAATCGAGAATCTTCCTAGGTCAACTAGCGATTTACAATGAGCTTAGAGAGCCTCTATTTATAGGGGCAGAGAGGAAATCGAGAATCTTCCTAGGTCAACTAGCGCCCGAGCGATTTCAATGTGATTCGCTCGGGTTCACAGAAGAATATCCTATTTCTAGATCTTTCCCATGCTTATCCACTTCGGGCGAGTGTGTACGTCGTAAACCTAGCTTCAAATTATGTTGCCTTAACGAAGCCCGAGCGAATTATGCTTAATTCGCTCGTTCCCTAGGTCTTCTCGAAGTTGTTTGCTTGATCCGGAAGTGAGCAGGTGATTCGTTGAAATTAGGACAGAGCCCGACCGAATTAGGTGGGCCCGACCGAATTGTGAGCTTCTTTTGGAATCTTCTCGAAATCTTCAGAAATTTTCTAATCTTGATTGCGTTCAGCGCACCTAAGCCTCCGAATGTATCCATAGTTCTTAAAGCGCTTGATTTCTGCTCTCTTCCTCTTGTTGGAATATCAGCTCTCAAACTCGTATTTTACCTGAAAATTTATTAAAATAAATAAAAAGGAAACAAAAATATTTTAAAAAACACCGAAAAACGAAGTAAAAAGCGGTCAAATAACCGGTATATCAGGTAACAAGAGGGTCAACCCACCAAAAGCTACCGATTGGGAAGGAGTGGGTGTCTTGGTGAAGTTCTTGAAGATATTCTTCAACTCCACACAAGAGAGGAGGATTGGGTATTCTATCCTACAGTTTGAATAGTTTCCATTCTTTTTTTTCTTTTTTTTTTGCTAGTGAGGCAGCCTTTAGTATAAGTGAACGAATTCTGGATCCGTATAGGAGTTCTTTAACTCCATACATGGTGGAAGTGTTGTTGTGTTCTCAGCAATGGATGAGATCTTCTCATGGTAATGGTCGTGTTTTAAGTCTGGTTCAAATGGCTGAAGAAGCAGTGTTTTTGGAGTCTATAGGTAATCAACTTTCTATTGTTTCAAATTTTATAATTCTGTTAATGTTTGATAAATCAAAACTTTCTGTTTTTCTTTTTTGCAGATCCAAGATAGGAAGATTAAGTATTCTATCCTACAGTTTGTATAAGCTCCTATTCTTTTCTTAGGTTTGTATATTCATATTTCTGGTTTTGTTTGGTTAACTAATACATTCTGGTTTTTTTTTTTGCAGATCGAGAAAGAGAGGAAGCATAGGTATTTCATCCTTCTATAGCAATCATCTACTTTTCAATTTTATTGACAGTGTGCATGATGTGGTCTGTGTAGGGGCTTGAAGATGAAGATTTTTGGGCAAATTATTACGGCTTTTTGAGGAAGAACTTGTCTTAATATAGACAATTAACAAGGTAACATCTTTTTGGTAGGTTTGATAACTTTTTCTTGTTCTTCTAACTCTTTTTGGAAGAAAAGGTTGTCTACCTTCTTTGTTACAACTAACGAGTTACAACTAACGAACAACGTAACAATTTATTAAACTCATGTTGCCTTCTTGATCAGCCAAACTGTTATGGCTTACCATAATTATAGTTATGAATGTTTTGTTGAATGAATGTAATGATGTTTTTGGTACATGTAATGTAAGACTAAAGGTCTAAAGTATATTTGTATTAGGTGTTTGTTTGAGCAGGTTATAGTCAATGTTATCACAGGGTTAATTTTGAGGTTTTCTTAATCGGAAGCCGTTTGATCTGGTTTTTTTGTTTAATTCGGTTTTTTCGGTATTGCTATTAAATTAAATTTTCCGACCGAAACAAAATTGTTTAATCCGATTCATACCAAAATTTAAAATCGGTCTATTTCGGTTCAAGTTTACAAATTTTAAAAAACCGAATATCCGATAGATCCGATCCGTTTTAAACCCAGCCGACCGAATGGCAGGACTAATGACAAGAAAAAGAAAAAAAAGAACGAAGCATATTTTTAGAATTGGGTCTGAACGCAAGCCCAAATAAAATTTGTTAGAAAGATAATTTGGGCTAGTAGATTTGGTTTGATATGAAACACGGCTTCCACACCTGTAACTCTTCGCTTCTTTCTTCACAAGAATCTGTCGATGCTTTTGTTGTTAGGGGTTTGTGAAAAAATTTAAAGCTGTGTTTGGAGCTGTTCGTAACGATAATGGAACGACAAAGGTATGTTTCTTCTCTGTTTTGTTAATCGTTTCTTAGACCAATCCTAATTCTTTAAACTTCTCCATGTTTCTTATGAGAGCAAAATCAGTGGTGAAAGTTTGAGAAATAGATATGTTGTGAACGAGAACAAGATTAGTGAGTTGCCTGAAGCTTTTATTTTGCACATATTGTCTTCACTTCCATCCGAAACTGTGATAGCCACTAGTGTTTTACATATTGTCTTCACTTCCATCCGAAACTGTGATAGCCACTAGTGTTTTGTCTAAAAGGTGGAAATCTTTGATTCTTATCATCATCATACATTTACAGAGAATGTTTGCAGCTCTTTGATTTTACATAAAGCTCCGGTTCTAGAGAGTTTGAATTTGGGAGTTGGATATAAATGTGACCCTTTGGAGATGGGAACATGGATTGCACTTGCATTTTCACGCAATGTGCGTTTTGGAGATGGGAACATGGATTGCACTTGCATTTTCACGCAATGTGCGTGAACTGGTAATGAAGTTATACTATGAGGAAGAATTAGGTCCAGTTATATTTCTGGGTATTGTCTTTAGATATAGTAATAAACTCGAGATCTTGAAACTCAAATGGTCAATTCTTTTTGACCTTACTTCTCCTGTTTGTCTCAATTACCTAAGAGAGCTGCACCTCTACTATGTAAACTTCAAAGACAAAAGATTTTTTTTGACCTTACTTCTCCTGTTTGTCTCAATTACCTAAGAGAGCTGCACCTCTACTATGTAAACTTAAAGTGGCTGTCCTCGACTTTAAGATTTGGTTCTGCATCATTATTTTTTTTCCTATGAGGAAACTTTCACTATTGCTGTGCCATCATTACATAGACTATCCTTAGCATTTCAATACTATTCAGATACTAAAGCCGGCTTTGTCATCAATGTTCCCTCTTTGAAGTACTTGTACATCAACGGGATCAGGGGCATTGAATCTTGTGTGATTGAGAATGCACCAGAGTTGGTGGAGGCAAAAATCATTCAAGTTTCTGAAGTTATCAATGAGAACATTTTGGAATCTTTAATTTCAGCCAAACTTCTCGCCTTTTGCTTATCTCCCTTAAAGGTAACTTATTTAGATTCATTTAAGAATTTTCATGTCGCTTAATCTTCAAATGTGCTAACATCTTTTTGTGTACTAATTTTTCTGCAAAAGATTAAGAAGTATCCTACTGGTATAATCTTCCATCAGCTTCTATCATTGGAGATGCTCACAAATGAGAAGGAGTGGTGGAATCTGCTTTCTCTCATGCTCAGTAGTTCCCCTAAATTATGAATTCTCAAGCTCATCGACGTAAGCCATTTCATTAGCCAACTACTTTTCTTACCCCATTGTTTTTAATACGTTAATTTCATTGATTTCGGTGTAAGTCACATCTATGTTATAAAGATTGTCCGAGAGGCAAGAAATGGAATCAACCGAAATGTGTACCAGAATGTTTGGTGTTCCATCTAGAGACATTCGAGTGGACAAGATACCGGTGGGAACGGGAAGATGAGAAAGAAGTGGCTATATACATCCTTAACAACGCAAGACACTTGAAGAAAGCAACTCTCTCTATAAAACTCATCAAACCAAAAAAGCTTGAAAAGCTGGAAAAGAGACGTGAAATGCTCAATCAGTTGGCTATGAAGGTCAGGGTTTCAAATTCATGTCACCTCGAGTTCAAATCTGATACGTACTCTGATATGTACTCTGATATGTTCATTTTTAGACACAAGGATTCTGACTTTGATTAGAGAGACAAATAGATGAGTGGAGAGATGTGAGAGGGAATTAGACTAGATAGAGATGGAGTTGGATCCAAAGAAGTTTGCTGAATTATTGGACAAAATTGAAACTGAAGTGAGTTTCTATTAGCTCGAAATCAGGTACTCGAACTCTGCTTGATGCGGATCCCATGACTCTAGTGAACCAACATGGATGATGCTCCCAGGAGCTGATCTTTTTTACTGCAATTCCGTTTCATGCTGTGCATACAATGCAAGAAAAAGGTTCTTTACTCCTGTTCACAGTTTTGCTACTCTCTTCAAAAGAGTATGGAGCTTGAATCGAAGAAGTTTGCAAAGCTTAGTGAAGGAGAAAGCTCTCTTTATATCAGAACTAGGGGCTCTTGCTGATACTACTTCTCCAGGCGTTATCAGATCATTATCCTTAGTGGCGTTAAATGACAAACCTTTAGTTAAGCCAAACAATGTTAATATAAACAACCTTATCCATTTGTGATGTTCAATTTTATGAAAATTCACTGTTTCTTCTTGTTGTATATTTTGGAAAAGTCATTATCCTTAATTTTTTTTTTTTTTTTTTCAATTTTTATTGATATATTGGTTTAGTACATGAGTTGAAATGACAAACTAACAAAGCCATTTTATAGTAAGGGGAGATTGTAACATTCTACCTTTTTTGGCCAAAGCATCAGCTTGGTGATTCTGAGTTCTTGGGATGTATTTGAAGCAAAATCTATCAGAGGTCGTTGCGGCAATAAACAGAGCTCCTCAACGAACAATGTGTTAGATAATCCGGTTAGAGAGTCGTCAGTAAGGACTCGTGGATTATCAATAACTCGATTGATCGAGTCACTGACGGCTTTAGCATCAAGGAGGAAGGTAATACTGTGGTAGTTGAGAGCTGTTAGAGACGTAAGGGCTTGGTGGAGGGCAGCAGCCTCAGCGTCTCTCGATTTTGCGGTTGGTGGTAGATGACCATGCCCTTGTAAGATTGGTCTGTTCAGCCTATTAAGGAGGATCCATCCAATTCCAATATGGGAATATTGGCTTATCCACGAAGCATCAACCAGGCACTGAAAATCGGTGTCTTCGTCCCTAGATGATTGTTGGGGAGGCATGGCATTTGTTTGTGGCCTCTGCCAGTCCGTATCCTTGGGGGGTCTACCGCATGTAAACCATAAAGAGTGGTCCGAGATGGCTTGATCAAGAATGATGGGGATAGGCAGTCTTATATTATTGAAAACTAACTCGTTTCGTGCCTTCCAAATCTGCCACCCAATGTATAAGCATAAAGGGTTATCCCCACCCTTGCTAGGTTTCCATAAATGATCCATATAGTCAAGGTGAGATAAGTGAATCTGAGAATGTGCATCCGGTATGAAGAAGGACCAAATCTCTTTAGAGACAGGAAATGTAACTAGCAAATGAAGAAGACTTTCAGCATGATCACCAAAAAGAAGGCATGTATCAATCACCGGGATCTTTCTCTGATGCAGCTTTCTCATAGTAGGTAAACCATCATGAATTACCTTCCACCAGAAAATTTTTAGTTTTGGTGAACATGAGAAATTCCAAAGCTGCTTACAGAGACTGGCAATGATATTAGAAGTGGATGAGGAAGGGAAAGGCGTAACGGAGAGTTGCTTCTGAAGAGCATTGTATCCTGACCTAGCGGAGTATTGTGCATTAGCTGTCAAAGTCCATAGTGCTTTGTCATATCTTGCATTAGGGCTGGGCGCCGCATTGAGAACTAACGGGATATCATGAGGGTGGATAAATATTTGTATAGCGCTATGATCCCAACATCTTGTGTAAGGGATCATCAAATGATTGGGGTGCTGAATGAGCCAGGATGGAGAACCAGGGGCGAGCCTAGGTGGTCTTGGAGGGACAGTTGGCAACCATGAATCAGACCAAGTAAGTATGTCTGTACCTGGCCCCACCTTCCTTTGGGTATGCTTCTTAATTAAAGGGATAACTCAGCATGATCACCACAAAGAAGGCATGTATCAATCACCGGGATCTTTCTCTGCTGCAGCTTTCTCATAGTAGGTTCCACCAGAAAATTTTTAGTTTTGCTGAACATGAGAAATTCCAAAGCTGCTTACAGAGACTGTCAATGATATTAGAAGTGGATGAGGAAGGGAAAGGCGTAACGAAGAGTTGCTTCTGAAGAGCATTGTATCCTGACCTAGCAGAGTATTGTGCATTAGCCGTCAAAGTCCATAGTGCTTTGTCATATCTTGCATTAGGGCTGGGCGCCGCATTGAGAACTAACGGGATATCATGAGGATGGATAAATATTTGTATAGCGCTATGATCCCAACATCTTGTGTAAGGGATCATCAAATGATGGGGGTGCTGAATGAGCCAGAATGGAGAACCAGGGGCGGGCCTAGGTGGTCTTTGAGGGACAGCTGGCAACCATGAATCAGACCAAGTAAGTATGTCCGTACCTGGCCCCACCTTCCTTTGGGTATGCTTCTTAATTAAAGGGATAACAGTGAAGATGCTTGTACCTGGCCCCACCTTCCTTTGGGTATGCTTCTTAATTAAAGGGATAACAGTGAAGATGCTTTTCCAAGCGTAGCTTGCTGAATTCTTAGTGAAAGAGATGCACACTCTTGTAATACTTTGCTTTGAAAACCTTGGCTAGGAGAGAAGTAGGCTTCGAGATGAGGCGCCAAACTTGCTTAGTAAGCAGAGCTGAGTTAAAGTCGGACAAATTCCTAAAGCCAAGCCCACCCAGAAACTTTGGGGAAGCTACTTTCGACCATTGAATCCAAGCCATAGAGGAATCTTTTTCACTCGATTTCCACCAAAAAGTCCTCATGAGTTTTTGGATGCCATTGAGAACTGACAGGGGTAATTTGAAGCATTGCATAGCGTATGTGGGGATGGATTGGATAACAGCTTTGATAAGGACCTCGTTTCCAACATGGTTTAGAAGGTTATGCGTCCAATCTTGGATCCTATAACAGCTTTGATAAGGACCTCGTTTCCAACATGGTTTAGAAGGTTATGCGTCCAATCTTGGATCCTAGACCTAACTTTGTCCAACTGATAAGAAAAACATGATGAGAGGGATCGACCATTAAAATCAGGGAGACCAAGATTGAAGCCAATTCCACCAATAGTTGGAATGCCCATTAAATCAGCCAGTGCTTGTCTCTCAACTGCGGAAGGCATAAAGCTAAAAGATATGGCCGATTTGGAGTAATTGACCACCTGGCCACTATATCTGGCATAGCAGTCAAGTAGTGACTTCAAACGCAAGCCTTCTCTATGAGTTGCCTTGCAGAAAAAGAGCGAGTCATCCGCAAAGAAAAGATGAGTGATAGGAGGTGCAGTGATGGCAGATTTAAACCCTGTGAGACAAGATTGAGCAACCGCGGAGGAGAGCAAATGTGAAAGCCCTTCAGAGCAAAGGAGATATAAATAAGGCGAGATAGGGTCTCCTTGGCGGAGACCACAAGAGGGTCTGATGATCTCTCGCGGAATACCATTGACTAGGATAGCATAAGAGACGGAATGAACACAAGTCATGACAAGATCAAGCCATCTAGAATGAAATCCCAATTTAAGAAGCAAAAAACGGAGGTAACCCCATCTAACTTTATCAAATGCCTTTGTAATATCTAACTTCAAAGCCATAAATGCATCCTTCCTTCTTCTAGTCCTTAGAGAATGCAAGAGTTCATGCGCAACAAGCACATTGTCAGTAATGTTACGTCCAGGCAGAAAAGCGGACTGGTTCGGATAGATGATTGATGGTAAGCAGCCTTTAAGCCTATTAGCTAAGACTTTGGATGTAATCTGGTAAAGGACATTACAAAGGCTAATATGTCGGAAGTGAGATGGTAAGATAGGAGGTGTCACCTTAGGGATAAGACAAATGAGAGTGTGGTTAACTCCCTCCTCGAGCGTGCCCGTGGTTAAGAAGTCTTGAACAAAATGAGTTACTTGTTCGCCAAGAAGCTCCCAATGTTGCTGATAAAAGGCCGGAGAGAAACCGTCTAGCCCCGGTGCTTTATTAGGATGCATACTGAAGGTTGCTCGCTTAACTTCATCAACAGAGACAGGAGCCCACTGAGAACTGACAGGGGTAATTTGAGGCATTGCATAGCGTATGTGGGGATGGATTGGATAACAGCTTTGTTAAGGACCTCGTTTCCAGCATGGTTTAGAAGGTTATGCGTCCAATCTTGGATCCAAGACCTAACTTTGTCCAACAGATAAGAAAAACATGATGAGAGGGATCGACCATTAAAATCAGGGAGACCAAGATAGAAGCCAATTCCACCAATAGTTGGAATGCCCATTAAATCAGCCAGCACTTGTCTCTCAACTGCAAAAGGCATAAAGCTGAAAGATATGGCCGATTTGGAGTAGTTGACCACCTGACCACTATATCTGGCATAACAGTCAAGTAGTGACTTCAAACGCAAGCCTTCTCTATGAGTTGCCTTGCAGAAAAGAGCGAGTCATCCGCAAAAAAGAGATGAGTGATAGGAGGTGCAGTGATGGCAGCTTTAAACCCTGTGAGACAAGATTGAGTAACCGCGGAGGAGAGCAAATGTGAAAGCCCTTCAGAGCAAAGGAGATATAAATAAGGCGAGATAGGTAATTTGAGGCATTGCATAGCGTATGTGGGGATGGATTGGATAACAGCTTTGTTAAGGACCTCGTTTCCAGCATGGTTTAGAAGGTTATGCGTCCAATCTTGGATCCAAGACCTAACTTTGTCCAACAGATAAGAAAAACATGATGAGAGGGATCGACCATTAAAATCAGGGAGACCAAGATAGAAGCCAATTCCACCAATAGTTGGAATGCCCATTAAATCAGCCAGCACTTGTCTCTCAACTGCAAAAGGCATAAAGCTGAAAGATATGGCCGATTTGGAGTAGTTGACCACCTGACCACTATATCTGGCATAACAGTCAAGTAGTGACTTCAAACGCAAGCCTTCTCTATGAGTTGCCTTGCAGAAAAGAGCGAGTCATCCGCAAAAAAGAGATGAGTGATAGGAGGTGCAGTGATGGCAGCTTTAAACCCTGTGAGACAAGATTGAGTAACCGCGGAGGAGAGCAAATGTGAAAGCCCTTCAGAGCAAAGGAGATATAAATAAGGCGAGATAGGGTGGAGATATAAATAAGGCGAGATAGGGTCTCCTTGGCGGAGACCACAAGAGGGTCTGATGATCTCTCCCGGAATACCATTGACTAGGATAGCATAAGAGACGAATTGAACACAAGTCATGACAAGATCAACCCATCTAGAATGAAATCCCAATTTAAGAAGCAAAAAACGGAGGTAACCCCATCTAACTTTATCAAATGCCTTTGTAATATCTAACTTCAAAGCCATAAATGCATCCTTCCTTCTTCTAGTCCTTAGAGAATGCAGGAGTTCATGCACAACAAGCACATTGTCAGTAATGTTACGTCCAGGCAAAAAAGCGGACTGGTTCGGAGAGATGATTGATGGTAAGCAGCCTTTAAGCCTATTAGCTAAGAATTTGGATGTAATCCGGTAAAGGACATTACAAATGCTAATAGGTCGGAAGTGAGATGGTAAGATAGGAGGTATCACCTTAGGGATAAGGCAAATGAGAGTGTGGTTAACTCCCTCCTCGAGCGTGCCCGTGGTTAAGAAGTCTTGAACAAAATGAGTTACTTGTTCGCCAAGAAGCTCCCAATGTTGCTGATAAAAGGCCGGAGAGAAACCGTCTGGCCCCGGTGCTTTATTAGGATGCATACTGAAGGTTGCTCGCTTAACTTCATCAACAGAGACAGGAGCGGTCGAGACACATGCTTATCATTGAAGATGCGGCTAGGAGGTTGAGCAAGAGGTTGCGAGCTATCTTCAGAAGAGACTTCCAGGGGTAAGGGAGGGGCCTGACGTATGGGGGATGGAGAGAGGAGAGAGTTGAGGAGATGGGATGCGAAACGGGGGTAAAGGAGCGTTTAAGGGTGGAACAGCAAGATTGGGAAGATCGGGGAAGTCATCCTCATTTAGGATTTGAATGTCAGAGCTTGAAGACTCCGGGGATGGAACAAGGATTCTAAAACCAGGAACCGGAATTGACCTGTGTTCATTTGGATTGTGATCATGCTGAGCTGGAGCTTGGTTGTAACCCTCATGACAAGAAAGAGCTGGGATTGAGCGACGCTGCATACAACTGGAACCCTCACCACGCAAGTTATAGTCCCAGATTGCGTCTGGAACATAGCGTACATTCTGTAAGAAATCATCAGGCACAAGAGTGTTGAGAGCAGGGGGGATCATGGGAGTTAGCAGAATTCCAGGACGGTTGCTTCACTGAGGTGCATGGCGAGGATGAATGTTAACTTCAGGGAATGGAGGAAGTGGAGAGCCAGGATTACGTCTCTGGTGACGAAGGGCTTCAGCGGGTTGTTCACACTCAGCGACACCATGAAGAATGGAGCCACAAAAAGTGCAGAAGTTCCTCAACCGTTCATAAACAAGTGAAGGAGGATTGGGTGAGGGTGGCCAGGAAAGTAATGCCTCTGTGCAAACTTCAGATTGTCCCTTATGTTTTTCCTCACCCGGACCAAGCAATCAGTAGATCTGCCCCATGGGGCTTGTCTCATCTTCATGTCATCCGGGATGCCCACACACTTGTCAATATCCATTAGGGCTTTGTGATTTCTGAATCCAGAGGGAACATTAAGCACCCTAACCCAAACCATATACTCTTGCAGATAAGATTCCTTGAATCGATTAGCCCATGGATCCAAGGCGAGGATCCATCCATTGTAGTTCCAGGGTTCGTGGTCCAGCACGTCGATCAGTCTAACCTCGTTAGGGAAAGTCACCAGGATTGTTCCGTCATCCTGGAGGTCCAAAGGGAAGACCTTATACAGTGACTGTAATTCTTTTTGAAGAGCTTCAATCCATCTAGCATTCAAAGGGAAGACCTTATACAGTGACTGTAATTCTTTTTGAAGAGCTTCAATCCATCTAGCATTTTTTGGGACATTGGATTCATGCCAATCCGAGATAACTTTTTGGATTTTTAAAAGTTGACCCGGCAAGGATAATCTTTGAGGACTCTGTTTTAGCTCATTCCAGTGTTCCGTAAGAAACTCCCTAAATCTTGGATTCCTAGACAGAGAGCTATTGAAATGAAAAGATTTCAATCTTCTAAACTCCTTATTCTCCGTACGCACAAGGATCGGCTTATGATCAGGACCCACCCAATCCAGATTTTTAACAAACGCCGTAGGGAAAATATTGAGCCATTGAAAGTTAGCGTAAGCCTTGTCAATGGAAGTTTGGACTTGATGTGCATACCTAGTACCATACCAGGTGTATTTACCTCCTATGGTTTTGAGTTGATGAAGTGAGAGGGCCGACAGCATAGACCTAAATAGTCTGCAGCTTGTAACAGTTCTCGGAGGTCCTCCTCTTTTATCCTTAGGGTGGGCAAGATCATTAAAGTCGCCAATGAAAATACACGGATCCTTGAATGTGGCCTCAGAGTTAGCGCTATTAATTAGCTGAAGCCAGAGATTCTTGCGGTTAGAGGCCAAGGGGGGACCATAGACATAGACAACATTAAATGATGGACAAGAAGAAGACAAACAAGACAATTTCATTAAAGACAGATTAAAGGTATGTGGGGAAATGAATGAAACCATAACAGAAGGTTTCCAAAAGAAGGTTGCGCCACCACTAGTTCCTAACGCGGGAATTATATGAAAACAACTAAAAGACAAGGACCGAGCTACCGATGCAACAAACGCATTATTATTCTTAGTTTCTACTAATACTACTACGTCCGGATTATTAAGTCGGCAAAGCTGCCTAAGGTAAGGAACTGTCAGAGGGCTCCGAAGGCCTTGACAGTTCCAATGTAGCACAATCATGGTTCACATGGTGGCCTTGGGGAGACCACCACTCCCTTTCCTTTATCAGCCATTGAGGGGTCACATTTCCTTCGAACATAGCGAGCTATAGAGCTAGAGGATGCTTCTTGTGTCTTTCTTTTCCTGGTTGCAAGTGACAGGTTCAAACCAGAGGATAGGTTGTCATTCTCATGAAAAGGTTCCTCAGAGTGATCAGGAGACACATGCTTATCATTGAAGATGCGGCTAGGAGGTTGAGCAAGAGGTTGCGAGCTATCTTCAGAGAGACACATGCTTATCATTGAAGATGCGGCTAGGAGGTTGAGCAAGAGGTTGCGAGCTATCTTCAGAGGAGACTTCCAGGGGTAAGGGAGGGGCCTGACGTATGGGGGATGGAGAGAGGAGAGAGTTGAGGAGATGGGATGCGAAACGGGGGTAAAGGAGCGTTTAGGGGTGGAACAGCAAGATTGGGAAGATCGGGGAAGTCATCCTCATTTAGGATTTGATTGTCAGAGCTTGAAGACTCCAGGGATGGAACAAGGATTCTAAAACCAGGAACCGGAATCGACCTGTGTTCATTTGGATTGTGATCATGCTGAGCTGGAGCTTGGTTGTAACCCTCATGACAAGAAGGAGCTGGGTTTGAGCGACGCTGCATACCACTGGAACCCTCACCACGCAAGTTATAGTCCCAGATTGGGTCTGGAACATAGCGTACATTCTGTAAGAAATCATCAGGCACAAGAGTGTTGAGAGCATGGGGGATCATGGGAGTTGGCAGAATTCCAGGACGGTTGCTTCGCTGAGGTGCAGGGCGAGGATGAATGTTAACTTCAGGGAATGGAGGAAGTGGAGATCCAGGAGTACGTCTCTGGTGACGAAGGGCTTCAGCGTGTTGTTCACACTCAGCGACACCATGAAGAATGGAGCCACAAAAAATGCAGAAGTTCCTCAACCGTTCATAAACGAAGTGAAGGAGGATTGGGTGAGGGTGGCCAGGAAAGTAATGCCTCTGTGCAAACTTCAGATTGTCCCTTATGTTTTTCCTCACCCGGACCAAGCAATCAGTAGATCTGCCCCATGGGGCTTGTCTCATCTTCATGTCATCCGGGATGCCCACACACTTGTCAATATCCATTAGGGCTTTGTGATTTCTGAATCCAGAGGGAACATTAAGCACCCTAACCCAAACCATATACTCTTGCAGATAAGATTCCTTGAATTGATTAGCCCATAGATCCAAGGCGTGGATCCATCCATTGTAGTTCCAGGGTTCCTGGTCCAGCACGTCGATCAGTCTAACCTCGTTAGGGAAAGTCACCAGGATTGTTCCGTCATCCTGGATGGTCCAGCACGTCGATCAGTCTAACCTCGTTAGGGAAAGTCACCAGGATTGTTCCGTCATCCTGGACAATGGCATAGCTTCGATCCGGAAGATCCACAAGGAGATTACGCACCTTATCTGCTGGTTGCGTGTGGTGAAGGCGTCTCACCACTAAGCTGTTGTTCGCTTGGTGAAGAGAAAAGTTTTGAGCTTCAACCGATAACGTGCGTGGTGGGTCAGCAGCTCCAAGGTTCATATGGGAAATTGCAGAGGAGAGGTGGTCTGCCATTGGTGAGCTTGAGAGATCGCAAGAGGGGATTTTGATTTTAGGGTTTTTTCGTAGAGGAGCTGATGAGTCCCGAAGGTGTGAGAAGCAGGATTTAAAGAGGGAGGAAAGGAAGGATTTAGGGTTGAAGATCGAGAAGAAGTAGCGTGCATCTTGAGAAGAGGAGAAGGAGTGGAGATGAGGTAGAAGCAAACGCAGATGATAGGGCAAGAGGAGAGGTGAAGCTGGAGATAAGGAGGCTGTAGGTTTAGAGATCGAGGGATTTGTGATACTAGAAAAAGAAGCAATGATGAGCTAGAGAATGAGGAGAGAGAACGGAGAGAACACATGTTGTCATTATCCTTTTTTTTTTTAATTCAGAAACAAAAGAACAACTACAATAAGCCCAATCGAATAGGTGAAACCCTAGCCGTCTGGGAAGAAAAGGAAGCTTATCGCCGGAGAATCATTGAAATAAGATTTTGATCGGAGTAAAACTATCGTTCCTAATATAACCGGATTTCTCAATACCTGC
>CM071718.1:5513665-5528219 GCA_036630335.1 Physaria fendleri | reverse complement strand
TTTTTTTTTTTTTTTTTCCTTTGTTAAGGTACTCTGTATTTGCCTCTTTCATAGCTGGCATGGCGTGTCTTGCTGGAATGGATTTTAGTGAGAAGCATATTGCATCACTTGCTAAATCTTTCGAAGAAATTCTAAAACTAAAATTATAATTTATAAATTAATTTAGAAGTAAACGTTTTCTTTTTTTTTTTCCAACTTTGTTTTGCCTTTCCATATAAACCAAATATAAGACAGAGTGTTTTCGACACAGAGATTAAAAACAAACAGAGGGAGAGCTTATGAAGACATAACTATAAAGCGAAAGCTTAGAAGCGAAGTAACATATAACTTCCATAGAATCAGGAGCAATTTAATTATCCTTCCTTATGCAAGAGATGATAGAACTCTGTCATTGTTGAAAGCTTTTTGTAGCCATAAAGGAGGCCCTCTCGCAACGTATGACTGATTTCTCGAATCTGTTATCACATTCTTTGCTATTAGAGTTGTAGGGATGTTTGCACTTGCAGTACAGGAAATAAAATCCCATGATTGAGTTAGGTGGATCTTTGCTATTAGAGTTGTAGGGATGTTTGCACTTGCAGTACAGGAAATAAAATCCCATGATTGAGTTAGGTGGAGAAGTTCCAGAAGTTGATAAACCTGGACCTTGAAGGATGGCCAAGCTCTTGGTCTTTTTAAACTCTCGACCAAGTATTTTTCCACACATTCGAAGATGATGTTCTGTAGTCTGAGATCAATTGTGCATTGGATCGCCCATTTAATCACCAAAAAGGAAGCCTCACAAGCACTTGTCAAAACCCAAATCTCCCCAAGCTCGAACTCTCTTATCCTCCCAATCGGAGCTAATGATAAAACATACTAGATCATGGGATCATGAGAAAATTCGAGAAAGCATTATGGAGGAAGATGTACAAGATATTCTCAACATAAGACCGTTGAGAGATACAAATGGAGATAAATTGGTATGGCCGCTCTCAGTTTCTGGACACTATACAGTAAAAACAGGATATAATGTCCTTTACAAGCAAATTGTCCAAAGCACAGAACCATCATCATCAACTCCACCTTTAATCCACAAGCTATGTAGAAAGCTCTGGAGCTTTTCACTTCCTAAAAAAGTGAAGCTCTTCTGGTGGAAAATTCTAGTAAATGGCATCCCAACATTGAAGAACCTAATGATCCGAAAAGCAGACATTGATCCAATGTGTATTCTCTGTCAAGAAAGGGTGGAGTCTATAGATCATCTCATCTTTCATTGTAGAGTTTCAAAAGAAATCTGGTCACTACTCATCCCAACGGCTCATTGCACCAGACACCTTTCCGCCGCAGATTTTGTGTCCCACCTATGGAAAAATGAAGCTAAAGGAGCGACACCCATCTCAGCTTTCATCGGATGGAATATTTGGAAAGCTAGGAACAAAGCAATATTCAACGGGGAACGAATCACAATCCCGCATATTCTCCACAATGCTTCGAGTGACCATCACATGTGGTCAAACATCGAGAGTAAAAACTTCAACTATACCATCAACCAATTTCAGCCACAACTGCAGAGAGAACAAGAAGAACTTAACATCACAGAAGGACCTAGATGTATTGTTTCTGCTTCTTGGTTTTCATCAAAGGACAGCTCTGGATTGGCATGGCGATACTTTAAAGCGGAGCAACTATACTTGCAAGGAGAAGGCTCATTCCCACCAACCTCTCCACACAAGGAGCAAAGGCTTTAGCAATTCGGGAGGCGTGCCAACAAATCAAACGATTTGGATCAGCTGGCACAAAGATCCTATCTGACGCAAAAGAACTGATCAGTAGCATAAATCGATGCCTCCAAACCTTCGACCAGGCCCGGCCCTTCCTTGAGCAATATGAAACATTTGTATTGGGCCCCACATTTTGTGGGGCCCATTTTTAAAAAAAAAATTTTCTTTTTTTTTAAATAATATAAAATAATGTGAAATAAAACTAGTTTTATGACAAAAAAGAGAAGGTAAAATCTTATATATAAAATATATATATAAATAAATATAAAATTTAATAGATTTATATATATATCAAAAGAAAAAAAATACAGATACTATATTAATAACTTTAAAAAGTCTTTTATATAAAAAAATTTAATTTGACGAGTAATAAAAATCCTTATCGTTAAAAAAAAAAAAAAAAAAAAGTCAAGCGAAGTGAGGTAAGACTGTTTCAAAAGAAAAAAAAAGGGGCCTTTATTATATTTCCTGGTAGCTTAGGAATGTCACCTTAATGACTCGATCCTATGATAAGGATGTCATAGGCGAGATAACTATTCCACTTGACTGCATCTCATCGTCAGAATTTTGTATTATTATTTTATTATATAAATGATACCAAGTTTAAATAGATACATACATGTTAAAAAAAAAGTGATGAGGTGATGACAATAATAATAACTATTATTAGTTATAAAGATATCCAATTAATGCATTCCAAGAAGTAATGCATGGTGTTACACATGTCAATTTGTTTGTAATTGTTTTTAAAAAACTCAAAATGTTTTATTATTTTTTGTAAGTATTTTGAAATATTAATTAAAACTAAAGCAAAAAATATTAAATAATTTGTGTTTTTTTTTTTTTGTGAATAGAAAGTAATTTTTATTGTATGATATAAAGATAACGATGTGTTTTTGTATATGCATAAGGTTAAAGGTTTAACGAGTTTGTGTCTACTCAACTGAATGTTTCATTTTCAAACCAAACCAATTGAATGTTTTATTTTCAAAAGGAGAGTCATATTTTCCTAGGGTTGGCAAATTTGTATGTACCGGGTGGTAACATTTAGCGAGCAACATCATACTGAGAACAAAAATATTTATAAATAAGTTACCAAAATAATTTGGCGTGTGGCAATGCTTGAAACACTGCTAAGTACTCTCATCATATCATAACGTAAGCAGCCAAAGATGGTAGGGACTTCTTCTATTAACCTCACATTAGACTGAGTGCATATTTGAAAAAGAAGCAGTTACTTTGTGCCTTAACCATCAGGAAAAAGAAAGATTGACTAATCAGCTGTATGTGTCTCTGTTTCACTTTGCATTCTTCAGTAGAACAGAACATAAGTCAAGAAGTGGTTTCAACTTCAGCCACGTTCATCTGTCAAGAAGATCCTGGGACAAACCAGAGTTGACTTGTATTGACCCTTGGCAAAAGTTAACTATTACAGAACCATTTCGAGCTTTATGGATAATTCCAATGCTCTTCTTCAGCAACTTCATCACCCGGACGATTCTTCCAGGCTCTTGTTAGATGAAGGATCCAAGAGTACGATTTTCCTCTTATTCAAGTAATCCCTCCCAGATGTGAGAAAAAACCAATTTCTCATTTTAATTTCTATCGTTTACAATAGTAATAATATTATCAGAGGATCCTGTACCGTCTGTTAACAAACAGCTGAAGCAGACAAAAGAAAACAAAGATAAATAGATTCAGTTCTGATTTTATCTTAACTCGTGGCTTTATCGGTAACTTTCTGGGCAATCCAACCAAGTCCATCATGCAATCCTTCTCCAGTAACTGCACAACTTGCTTGAATATGCCAATCATGGTTCTTGATACTGTGAAGGTTAAGTGCATCAGTGATCTCAGCAGGAGTCATTGCATCTTTCAGGTCCTGTTTGTTTGCAAACACAAGTATGACCGAGTTTTGAAGATTCTCGTGACCAAGTAACCTGGCTAGCTCATCTTTCATGAAAGAGATTCTCGCTCTGTCTGTGCTATCTATAACCACAATCACAGCATGTGTTCCACAATAGTATGTTGCCCATGAAGTCCTTAGCCTATCTTGCCCACCTAGATCCCAAACCTAAAGACACCGTATCATTATGAGCTTCTGACATTTTCTAGACCAATCATGTCAAGAACTTAGACAAAGCATCCCTTTTGAAATAGCAGGCATTCAAAAAAGAAACATAACTAAAGACAGTAACAAAACAAAGATAGCAATTCAAAGAAACATCCACGAGATTCAAGATCAGAACCTAAAGAAAGTGTTGTTGGTACCTCAAAGCGGATATTCTTGTAAATAATCTCTTCAACATTGCTGCCAACAGTAGGATGAGTAGTAACAACTTCACCCAAATGAAGTTTATAAAGTGTCGTCGTTTTACCAGCATTATCCAAACCAACAACAACTATCTTGTACTCTTTTGCAGGAAACATCATGAACCAAAACCTCGACATGAATGCTCCCATCTAAAAATCCAAAAAAAAACAAGCCCTTATCACGAAAACTTCATCAAATTCTACGATGAAATTGTTCTACAAACAGAGTGAAATCGAGAAACACTACAATACATCCTTGAATGGATTCAATCAAATAAATAAAATAGGTTCGAATCAGAGAAGCCCAAATTTAGATTTAGATACAACGATCCCAGATTCGATCAAATTTACCGAATCTAAAGGATATGAAAATACAAATCGGGATAATTGTGATGATCAAACCTTGATTCAGCTATAATCTGGCGATGGCGAAGGCAAGTATCGGAATACTAAAAAGATGAAATTTCAATCGATTTCTTCTACGGATATGGGTGGACCGATGAAAAGTCTGCGTAAAACAATGTCAAAAAAATTGTAATGACTAAATAATTATCTAAATAACGATATTACCAAATGACCAATATAACCCTTCAAATCAAAATCCAAAATAAAGAAGAACACTTTACACTTCGATAAATCCGCCTTGCTTCTTTATCATCCTCAGAGCCAATTTTCCTGAGATTTTGATTTCTCCGATCACTCCTCCCTCTGGCACCGGCGAAACTATGTTTCAGACTATCCAATTCTCCACACCTTCACGCACTCCCCACCTTCTCCATCTCCCTCACTCACAATTCCACCATCCTCTCTCATCTATCTCTTTCCACCACCGCTTCCCTCTAACAACCATCAAATACACTTCCATCAGAGCTTCTTCGTCTCCTTCTCCTTCACCGGATCCTGATTCTTCTTCGTCTTCTTCTTCACAGGTGCTTCTTTCTCCTAACGGTACTGGTGCTGAGAAGTCCGATGAGAGATCCGTTGTGTCTACTGCGGTTACGACAGATACGGCTGGGATTGAGGTTGATACCGTGACCGAAGCGGAACTTAAGGAGAATGGATTTAGAAGCACAAGGAGAACGAAGCTCATTTGTACGATCGGACCTGCAACTTGTGGTTTTGATCAGCTTGAGGCGCTTGCTGTGGGAGGCATGAACGTTGCACGTCTCAATATGTGTCACGGCACTCGTGATTGGCACCGTGGTGTGATTCGTAGTGTTCGGAGGCTTAATGAGGAGAAAGGTTTTGCGGTTGCTATCATGATGGATACTGAAGGTAGTGAGATTCATATGGGAGATCTTGGTGGTGAAGCTTCAGCTAAAGCAGAGGTTTTTTTTATTTGAAGTTCTAATTAGACATTTCGGTGTGTAGTTAGATGTTTGAACTTTGGTGATGATATTTCTACAGGATGGAGAGATTTGGACATTCACCGTTAGAGCTTTTGATATTTCTCGCCCTGAACGTACTATCAGCGTTAGCTACGATGGTTTTGCCGAAGGTATATGAATTTATGTTTATGTATAAGAGTGAAAATGAAGAACCTTAGATGAATATTATGGCTGACTGAGTATGAAATGGGAACTATTGTGTTTGTGACATAGATGTAAGAGTGGGAGATGAACTTCTGGTTGATGGTGGAATGGTGAGGTTTGAGGTGATTGAGAAAATAGGTCCTGATGTGAAGTGTCTGTGTACCGATCCCGGATTGTTGCTTCCACGAGCTAACTTGACTTTTTGGAGAGATGGAAGTCTTGTCCGAGAGCGTAATGCCATGCTTCCTACAATTTCCTCCAAGGTCTATAATTTGCTTTCTTACTTGTTAACCTTTGGGTTTTGATTCACTTTGTCTGTAATGGATTAAAATCAATGGGAAGATGTACAGTTTTAGAACCTAGACATGTCCATGTCAATCTAGGAGTGCTGATTTTGTATGCGAGTAGTTGTGTACATAAGTTTAGTATGTCTCCTGATTGATGCTTTCCACATATAACAATATTCTGCAAGAGAAGTGATTTTTATACTCAAAAACTAGAAGATATAGAGTATCACCTTTCAGGAAAACAGAAGCATTTTCATTGATGATAGCTCAATTCTTTATTTTCAGGACTGGTTGGATATTGATTTTGGTATTGCTGAAGGTGTGGATTTTATTGCTGTATCGTTTGTAAAGTCAGCTGAAGTTATTAACCATCTTAAAAGTTATCTTGCTGCTCGTTCCTGTGGAGGGTAAGTAAATATATTCTAATATCAACACATTATGCTACTGAATGAGAAACATATGATTTACTTTGTCTGTAATGCTATTTTTGGATTGGGTTTTGCGTCTTGTATCCACCATTTTTAGTTATAATTTTTTATTGATGTTGTATTTGTTTATAATGCAGAGAAATCGGAGTGATTGCAAAGATTGAGAGCATTGATTCATTGACAAACTTGGAAGAAATCATTCTAGCATCAGATGGAGCCATGGTTGCAAGAGGAGATCTTGGAGCTCAGATACCTCTTGAGCAAGTTCCAGCAGCTCAACAGAGAATCGTGCAAGTGTGTAGGGCGTTGAACAAACCCGTCATTGTTGCTTCACAGCTATTGGAGTCCATGATCGAGTACCCAACTCCAACGAGAGCAGAAGTTGCCGATGTATCTGAAGCAGTAAGACAAAGATCAGACGCATTGATGCTCTCTGGAGAATCAGCCATGGGTCAATTCCCAGATAAGGCGCTCACGGTTCTAAGGACTGTCAGTCTAAGATCTCTGGAGAATCAGCCATGGGTCAATTCCCAGATAAGGCGCTCACGGTTCTAAGGACTGTCAGTCTAAGAATCGAGAGATGGTGGAGGGAGGAGAAACGCCATGAGTCTGTGCCGCTTCAAGCCATAGGCTCTACTTTTTCAGAGAAAATCTCAGAAGAGATCTGTAACTCTGCTGCTAAAATGGGTAAATAATTCAGGTTCTTTATTTCCTTCGAAGGCAATATATCTTTAGTACCCTTTCTCATTAGATTATCCAAAAAATTGCAGCTAACAATCTTGGAGTAGACGCTGTTTTTGTTTACACGACCAGTGGACACATGGCATCTTTGGTCTCCCGATGTCGCCCAGACTGCCCAATCTTTGCATTCACAACGACAACATCAGTGAGAAGACGCTTAAACCTACAATGGGGACTAATCCCATTCCGTCTCAGCTTTTCAGACGACATGGAAAGCAACTTAAACAAAACATTCTCGTTACTGAAATCAAGAGGTATGATCAAATCTGGGGACCTTGTGATTGCAGTCTCGGCATTCTCGTTACTGAAATCAAGAGGTATGATCAAATCTGGGGACCTTGTGATTGCAGTCTCGGACATGTTGCAGTCCATCCAGGTAATGAACGTCCCGTAATTCTCTCTCTCTTTTTACAGTTTCTCAATCCTTCAAAAAACTGTTTTTGTATCCTTAAGTTATTGCTGTTTTTGTATGAATACTCTTACATTAGATTCCAGAGGCATCACCATCTTCTGTTCTGTAGTGAGTGTACTGTTTGTTTTCCTTTTGCTTTTAATAATATTAGTAATATATTCCAATAATTCGATTATATGTTAATTAAAGCTTTTTGTTAAGAGTTTGTGAAAAAAGAAAAGTGAAAGGGTTGGATGATAAGACATTCTTCGTTTAGCAATTTGTATCTCCAATGGAGTCTTATCAAGTCTTTGAAGCTACATCGGTCTTAAAAAAAGAAAAAGAAAACAAACACGATGTTTTGCTACAACGATATACAATTCTATTTAACTTTGTATCGGATTTAGCTACAAAAGAGGAGAATCGTATCGCTGCAAAGTCAGACGTAGAGATAGAGCGATCGAATGGTTGAGTTTAAAAACGAATTCGAAGCTTATGTGAAGGATTTTACCAAGTAGCGTTTTAGAAATAGGTTTGCGTTTGGCATTGATATGGTGACTCTTATTATGTAGTGAAAACATATTTATTTCTTATTCCTTTTTTTCACTTTGGGGCTCTTTACTTTCATTTCAAAATATAAATCTTCTAATATGAAAATAAGATTTTCTACTTTATATACGGGAACCTTACCTTACAAAGATTTTGTCAAGTTTCTAATTTCGGCAACTTTTGTTTCCACGTTTGTTCCAAAAAAGAAAGAAAGCAAACTTCCAAAATCAAATCCAAGAGTTTTTATGACAACACTTGGTGTGCAAGTACGTTGGTCTATATATTAGTCAAGAAAGTGATTTGGATGGAGAACTTTAAAAACATAAAATTGTAATGTCTATGCTGCTCAGCCGTCTCTCGAGGTTGTGCCACAGGACACCTGAGTCGATAAGATCTTCTCTTTTTATTTTCTCTAATGGCTTCTCATCTTCTTTGCTACAAACCCCTCCTTGCAAAATCTATGACGTGTATCCTTGTGGAGAGGACTGAGGATATGGCAATAATCTCATTTCACTATGAAACTACCTGCGACACTAGTTTGGAAGAAAAGAAGGTGCCTGTGGATTTGTTGAATAAATTGGAAGAAAAGAAGGTGCCTCTGGATTTGGTGAAGGGAAAGGGAACGATAGGGGCATCTCATGGATGGGTAGCTACAGTAAAACCTGATGGAACAGTTAGTCTACAAGACGATCTAAAGCCTGTTGCATCGGAAACTAATCCGAAACGTATCTCGCTGCCTCCTTTTGAAACTCTGCCTGATTGCCAAACCCAAAATGTCACCAACATGGCAATGTCCTCATCATCTCCCGAGGACGAAGATTGTGTTGTAGCTTTCAAGTTCATGGGACCTCAACTCAGCTTTTGCAAGCCCTCTCAAGCTAACCCTGAGTGGATCAACATCAAAATCAAAAACCCCTGCTTCTTCTCTTCTCCTGTCATGTTTTCCAAGAAAGATGACAGGTTTTGCATACCCGGATCTGGAGGCCACCTCATTGCATCATGGGATCTCCACAAACATAAGCTCAAAACCAAGATTCAGAAGTTACGGTATGAAAACTTTACAGAGCTGACGCAGGCAAAACAAAAGATGCTTGATTCGTGTTGCAGGACCGAACACTTGGTGGAGTCGAGGACTACGGGGGAAACTTTCTTGGTCAAGTTATACAAGAAGGCCACAACAAGTAGTAAAACAATAAAGATGATTACAAGAGCTGTGATGGTCTTCAAACTAGACGAAGAAGGAAACGCCGTTTACACTAGAGACATTGGAGATCTCACGATTTATCTCTCCAAGGCTGAACCATTCGCTGTCTGTGCTAGCTCCTTTGGCTTAGATAAGAACTCCATAGATCTCACTGATGCTGATGAAATCAACTCTTTTCCTCTGCCTTGTTTGTGGATCGATGGTGGAGAAAGTTGTTTAGGTCCAAACCCTGTCCATTACTATATTTCACCTCAAAATATAGTCTAGTAGTTTGGAACTGTCTCGAGTCCTGAGTCTGAGTCTATCATTTAAAATAATTAACAATAAATAACAAAAATTGTAGCAGAGGGCTAGAGCCAGTGCAATAATAAAAAGAAAAATACTATACTCCAGTGGAATGGTACAAAGATAATAACTCAGCTCGTGCAAAAACAAAAATAGCCATTATAAGAAGTCCAACAATGGAGACTATAATAAACAATAAAGTAAAGGACAAATCAGCAAAACACACATCAAACATTCAAAAAGAGATGATCAAATAGCAAAGACAAATAGCAAAGAACACACATCAAACATTCAAAAAGAGATGATCAAATAGCAAAGAGAAATAATCCATTACCAACTACCCCAGATTGTATCTTCTGCAACAAATGATACTCTGCTCTTGGAAACGCAGCATCAATGCTCCTTAGAGCCTGCTTCACACCCATCCTAGCAGATTCCCTCGAAATCAGTACTTGGAAAACTGAACATGTATTACAACCCAATATTAGATACATCATTCTGTTAATTAGTATCAATATTGTCAAATTCATGCAATTTCACTCGAAGAATCGACACTATATAGACCAATACAACGGCATCAGTTTTTTTTTTCCTATACAACCTAATTCTCTTCTTAATCAAATATTTCTCGATAGGCAAAGCAGAGAGCTTCCACGGCGCGTTTATCTAAAATTCCTAGCTCAAAAACAACACAATCTAGACAATGGCATAAGAAGAGAAGAATCTCAAAATACTTCCAAAAGCAAAAAGTCAATTTTGTCTGCAAGAACACGACCACCTGCTGGCTTCTTTGGGTCTGATATGAACATTCCACCTCCTGGATCAGATATTACTGCACACAACCACAATAAAAAGCATCCTTGATTAAGTTAGTGCAACCAAAAAGAATCGATTCTTTATGTCATTATATTCAAAGTTGTGTTAAAGTAAGTAAACCTTGGTTAGTCATGTAGACAGCAACATTGAATTCCTCTGCGATTTTGATTAGCCTGGAAAGCATCTGAGCTAGTTTTTGCTGCAACACAGAAACCGGACTTATAGATCGAAACCAGATTTCATCAATTATGTATGAGCACCAGATCCGTTTCTGCCACCTGTTGTCTTCTTCACATTAATCATCAAAATTACTACTCGGTCAATGACCGAAAATGGTCTCAGTCACATAAACGCCTAAATTTCAAACAAGAACAACTCCATCTTCAGGGTTACAAACACTAATCAGATTCTGCTCACCATGGATCACAACTTTTGAGGGAATCCATAGACGGGAACCGCATCAAAAGATATTATACAATTCGGATGTATGTATCGGGAACTAAAAATTTGAAATTAAAAATTGAAATTAAGAAAGATCCTTTCATATTCACACACTAGGGCAAACTGAAACTCAAATTATTAAACATTTTAAATAAAATAGAAAGAGAAACGAAAACGAAAATCTTCTGGTCAACAGGCCAATTAAATCCAAAATTCCTCCATGTCTCTCTCTTTCAAACGCCGAGATTTTCATTCTCTCTTTCAGGTTTTTGTTTTCCTGAAGGATCTGTATATCTAATTAGATACTCATTTTTCTGAGATAACTCTGAAAGAGCGGATTTCTTGTTAAGGATATTAAAGTCAAAGAGTTCCAAGATCAACAAACGTATGCTCAAAACTAGGAGATGAAAACTAGGAGATGAGGATAATAATTGAAAGGTACGAGTGAGGTAACAAGACCTAGAAAAAAAGGGGAATTGTTACACTAATGGAAAAGTAGGAAGACATCTATAAAAGGAGGATTAAACCTTAGGTTTAGATCATGCTTTTAGAGATCGAGTGAGTTGAGAGTTCAAAAGAGTTCTAGTTTCACAAAGAATAGGATCTCGAGGAAAAACCTAGGAGATTTAGTCTGTTGTATTTTAATTGCTTTTGAAGTAAAGTCTAGATTGAAGAATCTGTCTTAATCTAGTTGTTTCTGAATAAAAGATTGAAGAGAATTTTATTTGAATAATACGCTGTATTGTGTTCACAACTGGTTTCTGTGCTAACAATTGAGTTTAGTTCGTGTGCAGGTATCCAACTTTTCCAATTGGTATCAAAGCACGGTTTCTGAACCAAAGGTGTTTTAACACATCGGGTAAAGATTCTGTGACCTAATGGATTCCTCAAAAGAGCTAGTGCAGAAGATGCATTCTGTGACCTAATGGATTCCTCAAAAGAGCTAGTGCAGAAGATGCCAGTCCTTGATGAAGGGAACTATGCCTTGTGGAAAATGAAGATGAGTATGATGATAAGAGCAATCAGTGATGATGCATGGGAAGCTGTGGAAGAAGGGTGGTCTCCACCAACAGTCACTGGTGCAGATGGTAACGAGTGACGAAACCTAGAAGTCAATGGACGCCACAGGAAAAGGAGGCTTCTAAATACAACTCGAAGGCTCTGTTTGCAATTTGTGGTGCTGTCACTGAAAGCCAGTTTCAAACCATTCAGTGTTGCACATCTGCTAAAGATGCCTGGGATAGGCTGGAGAGCACTTATGAAGGAACCAGTAGCGTCAAGACAATGAGACTAGATATGCTTGCTTCTCAATTCGAGATGCTGAGAATGTAGGAGAATGAGACAATAGACCAATTCAGTACTAAACTAAGAGGGATTTCTATGGAATCTCAAGTGCTTGGTAAAAAGTACAAGGACAAGAAACTGGTTAAGAAGCTGCTCAAATGTCTCCCTACCAGATTTGAGAGTAAGAAAACTGTTATGGGTACTACTTTAGACACTAACAACATGACTTTTGATGTTGCAGTAGGTCATCTTCTTACATACAAACTGGAAAGAAAAAGTTCTGTTGCATCTGATCAGTTGGCATTCGTAGCGGATGGCAGGACAAAGCTGAAGAAGATGGAAGAAGAGATGGCGATGATGGTAAAGAACTTCAGGAAATGGAACAAAAGAGACCAACGTGATCAGAAGGGTGAAAGTCCATCACGTCCTAAGCAAAACTGGAGTGACTCACGAGGGGCAGATCGTCAGAAAAAAGAAGAACTCAGGTGTCATGAATGTCAGTGGGTCATTTCAAAGCAAATTGTGCAACAGCCAGGAAAAAAAAAGAAATCAAGTGTGGAGCGTGCAGAGGCTTTGGGCACACAAGTTTAGAGTGTACAAACAATCAGGGAAAGCAAAATTCATATTTAGCAGAAGATTCTGATTCAGAGGATAGTGATGATGAGGACGAAATGTCTACTGGGCTCGTGGCATTTTCGGTAATTATTGGTGATTCAGATAGCTCTGATAGTGACACAGATGATGAGAAACTTGAGTCAGGTGATACTGGGTCAAATCCTAACATATCAGAGTTGTGTGAGAAGCTGCTAATTCTTGCAGATGATGAGAAACTTGAGTCAGGTGATACTGGGTCAAATCCTAACATATCAGAGTTGTGTGAGAAGCTGCTAATTCTTGGAAGAGAAAAGCTCGTGTGGTTCAAGGAGAAGATTGAGCTCGAAGAACAGAATGATACTCTGAAACTTCAGTTGACTGATGAACAAATGAAGACTGAAGCCTATAACAATCTGATCAGACAGAACGAAGACCTACACCAATAATTGAAAGAGGAAAAGCAGAGAGCCGACAGACTAGAGATTGAGCTGACAGACACAATGAAGAAGGTTCAAATGCTTAATAGTGGTACAAAGGAGTTAGATAAGATTCTTACATATGGGAGAGAATCAACAACTCGCTATGGTTTGGGCTACAATGAAAGGAGTGATAGAGAAAACACTGGGTTTGTCAGAGCTAAGAGAGGATATCGAGAGGAAATGGTGGTGCCTCGTTTCGTGACAAATGGATGTTATTATTGTGGTAAATATGGGCACATCAAGAGATATTGCTATCATTTTCAAAGAAAGATTCAGAATCTGGTTAACAATGGCCAATACTTTCCTGTCAGAGAACATTGGAACACGTTCTGGGTAAAGAAGCATGATTTGTATCGAAAAACTGAACTCAAGGGATCTGCTCAGAGATCACAGACGAAGAGTGTTGTGACAACATCACTAATGGCTTCAACACACATATCTAAAAAACGATGGTATTTTGATAGTGGAACATCTAGGCACATGACCGGAGTTCAGAAGGTGTTAGATGAATATACTGAGATCGAAGAAAGCAAAGTCAAGTTCAGAGGGGGAGCTCCAGGAACAATCAAAGGGAAAGGAAAGCTGTTAACAAATGGTGCACCGAATCTTGAAAATGTTTATTTTTTTGAACGACTCAAGGAAAATCTAATCAGTGTGAGTCAGCTATATGACGAGGGATTAACTGTAACTTTCAAAGGAGGAAACTGCGTGTGTACAGATGATAACAACAACACTGTTATGACAGGAACCCGTGGTGATAACAACTGCTACATGTGGGAACCATGTAATATGAGATGTTTAAAAGCAAGTGTTGAGAAAGATGAGACGACAACTGCTACATGTGGGAACCATGTAATATGAGATGTTTAAAAGCAAGTGTTGAGAAAGATGAGACGGTTATGTGGCATCAGAAGCTGGGACATATGAATGTAAAGACCATGATTCAACTTTCAAAACAGCAGATTGTTAAAGGATTACCAGAATTAAAAAATCTTGAGAACTTTGTGTGTGGAGCATGTAAACAAGGGAAGCAAATCAAGGTACATCACAAGAAGGTTCAAGGAATACAGACTAAAGGAAATCATGGTATTGTTCATCAGTTTTCAGCTCCAAGAACTCCACAACAAAATGGGATAGTGGAACGTAAGAATCGAACTTTGCAAGAGATGGCACGAGCTATGATCCATCTAAGTCAAATCTCTGAACGCTTTTGGGCTGAGGCTATAAACACTGCGTGCTACATCATCAACAGAGTATATTTGAGGCCAGAAACGGATAAAACTCCATATGAGATATGGAAAGGTAAGAAACCAACCTTGAGTTATTTTCATGTTTTTGGATGCAGGTGCTATATCTTGAATGACAAGGATCAATTGGGGAAGTTCGATGCTCGGAGTGATGAAGGATTCTTCTTAGGATATTCACCAAACAGCACAGCTTATAGGGT
>CM071718.1:5497941-5508244 GCA_036630335.1 Physaria fendleri | reverse complement strand
ACTGACCATCGAATCTAAGATAAAATCATATGTGGAGAGTGTAAGAGCCATCGATGAGACAGGGACGGTAGTGAGATTCAATCGTTCAACTACCGAAAGGGGAAAGACGCCGGAGACCTCATGAAGATCAACAATAAGAGCAAAAAGTTCACCGACGAAGCAATAATTTGGTGTGGTCTGGAGTTGATTAAGAGTGAGATTTGAGTTTGCAACCAGAACTAGAACACCAAAAATCTCGTCTCGGATTACAACCGGGAGAGATAGAACCTCCAAACTCTCTGCATCTACCACTTTAAGTCGGTGGAGAGAGGGACGATGTCGAACAACAGAGAAGGAGGAAGAGTAACCTCGACTGAAAGACGAGGAGTGGTGGTTTGACGGTCCTTGACGGTCCGTTTAGGAGCTTCAGCGGAGATTGGAGTGAAGAAATGTAGAAGTTTCCGTCAACGCCCGAACAGGAACTATGGCGGTTACCAAACCGTCGAGATCCAAGAGAGAGATATCCTCCGGTGTTTGTGATGTAACCGAGACCAGTGGTATTCACCGGGGAGAAGGTCATGAGTAAACAGGAACTGAGCCAAAAGATATTAGCAGAAGAAGAGAGAGTACATGAGAAGAAATAAGCAAGAAAAGTTGAAGACCATGGACGACAGCGTTGAAGACAACGACCGCCGCCCACGGCGGCTAGAAGAAAAAGATGAACCAGATTTAGGGCTTTGGGAATCGTACCAGAGAGAATTTTAAAATTTTAAAATTACTATCTGATGTCTAATTACAAATTTGAACAGAGATTCATGAAAATGTTTCAATTGTATATTTTTTTTCGGGAAAAAGGTCATTAAAATACTCAACTTTGCAAGATTTACGATTTAAGTACAAACTTTCGTATAGAGCTAAATAATACTAAACTTTTGTTGACCGGACCATTTTAAGTATGAAAAGTCAACTTTAACTTTTATTCATTTTATAATATTAAACTAAATTATGTTTATAATAATTAATATAGAAAATTCAAAAATTCATTGATTAAAAACATAAAAAATTGAAATATATCAAAACGAAATTAAGAAAAATAAATATGAACACAATTTTGTGATTAATTTTTTAAACATATTTAATTACATATTTAAAATTTAATTTTAAAAATGAGACATATGAAATTGCGTTTTTGCATGTAAGTTTAGAATATTTAATGATTTTTTTTAGAATATTTAATTAAATATTGAAAATGGTAACAAAAATATTGTGGTGGTAAATTATTATTCACAAAGTAAAATAAAATATAAACACTAAAATATTATTATTCACAAAGTAAAATAAAATATAAACACTAAAATCTTGAAAAAACATGAACAATAGAATTTTTTAAAAAAACAAAATCTAAGCACTTATTTAAAAAACAAAAAACATGAATAATATAATTGAAAAACGTGAAATTATGTCTTTAAATTGAATGTGAAAAACATAGTCTTACACTATTTCCAGTTGGTGGTCCATCCCGTTGTGCATGTGAAAGTGACCACTTTAGTTTTCTCTGTGTTCTGATCCAGCTAATCCATTACCGAAATAAATACAAATTTAACATCCACCAAAACTATAAAATTTTGCAATTTTAGGTACAATTTTTATTAAAAAAGAAAAAAGGTACAATTTTTATAAGTTGGAACTTTAAATTAATAATATCCTTTTTTTTTTTGAACTGAAAATTAATAATATCCAAATCCATTATTGTCCAATATGTGAACTGAAAATTAATAATATCCAAATCCATTATTGTCCAATATGACTTTTATAATTTTGGGTACTGGACCCGACCCCTATGTGGCGGCTTACACCGAAATATCAAAGTAGGACCGAAATGTAACCAAAAATAAATACGGGGTCAAAAAATAATCTGTTGAAATTTTAATTAGCATAAATACGACCTCGCATCATACGTGCCTAAGCTTCTTCACCTACTCCATCACTCTCTACCAGCTCTCTCGTTCAACGATCTGCTTCTCTGCCTAAGCTTCTTCACCTACTCCATCACTCTCTACCAGCTCTCTCGTTCAACGATCTGCTTCTCCGACTTGATCTTCTCTCTGACGATCGGGAAAATCCGATCTGATCTATTGAATCCTTCGATCTTGCAAAAACTAAGAGAAAACAATGGCGTTTGAGAAGATTAAGGTGGCAAATCCCATCGTCGAGATGGATGGTGAGATCTCCTTCTTTTTATTTTCTCCCTGATTCGATCTCTCTCGCTTTCTTTACTCAGATCTCTTCGTGTATTGACTAGGAAGTGAAACGTATTGTGAACTTTGCTTCCCTAGATTGTATCGAAGTTGAGTTGTTTGTTCTGATCTGATGGTTGGAATATCTGCATGTGTAAGCTCGTTGCTCGATTTGGTTTTGGTGTATGATTTGGTGATCTAAAAGGGTGGATTACATTGAACGTTTATTACGTTATAGATCGAATCGACCTTAACTCTGTTCGTGAGATTAATTGATTAAAGTTTTATCTAACGAAAAATCTGCGCTTATTTTAAGTGTGAACGGATTATATTTGGATAAATCGTTGGATTTACAGCTTCGAAATGGCGAAATAGTTTAGATATTTGAAATATTTTGTGTCTTTTACTCACACATATGCTTCCTTTTGTCTTTGTATTGTAGGTGATGAAATGACCAGGGTTATCTGGAAGTCTATCAAGGATAAGGTATAATCTGACTTACTTTTCTGCATTTTTTATAAAATATTGGTGGTTCATGTTTAGCGTATCTTGAAATGTCTGCTCAAATGTTTTCAGCTTATTACCCCTTTCGTGGAGTTGGATATCAAGTACTTCGACCTTGTGGAGTTGGATATCAAGTACTTCGACCTTGGTCTTCCTCATCGTGATGCTACGGATGACAAAGTTACCGTTGAAAGTGCTGAAGCCACTAAGAAGTATGTCCATGAACTTGGAACATAATTTCTCTGTCTGCTTCTTTGAGGCTAACTTATGTTATTGCATCTATCTTATACTATGTGTAGAATATTCTATCAAATCTTCAACGATTGTTGTTTTGTTTCAGGTATAATGTGGCCATCAAATGTGCCACCATCACACCAGGTATGTTGTTAAATATTTTGAAGTTAAATGTTTTGACCAGCTTTTCAATTTACTAACTATTGATCTTTTTCAATGCAGATGAGGGCCGTGTCACTGAATTTGGCTTGAAGCAGATGTGGAGAAGTCCAAATGGGACCATCAGGAATATACTGAATGGTACGAAATACACATTTTTATGCTTAAAGCCTATCCAATTTGATTCTCTGTTGCCTTACACTGTGTTTTTCTCTCATAGGAACTGTATTTAGAGAACCAATTATCTGCAAAAATGTACCAAAACTTGTCCCAGGTAATTATTGAAATTGAGCTAGTTGAATTAACAGTTTTATTGGCAAATGGTTCTGAGAATACGATTTGTTTTCTCCAGGGTGGACAAAGCCAATTTGCATTGGAAGACATGCTTTTGGTGATCAGTATCGTGCCACTGATGCTGTAATTAAGGGACCAGGAAAACTGACTTTGACCTTTGGTAAAATTGCTACCTTTCATCTTTCATCTAATTGGTGATGGCTTTGCATGATTTATATAATTTTGTTTTTGCTTCTTATTTCCTATTCATTAGGTAGTAACAAATTCTGTACTGTCTTTTATTTTCAGAGGGAAAGGATGGAAAAACTGAAACTGAAGTCTTTACATTTACCGGTCAAGGCGGTGTTGCTATGGCCATGTACAACACTGATGAGGTATATTTATACTTTCTTTCATCCAACTGTAAGAGAAATAACTTGTTCATTTCAAGTTGGCTTATATATGTTTCTAATCATACAGTCCATCCGTGCTTTTGCTGAGGCATCGATGAACACTGCTTACGAGAAAAAGTGGCCACTTTATCTTAGCACAAAAAATACCATTCTTAAGAAATATGATGGCAGGTATGTAACAGTCAGTTTTCATTATTTTATCATGTATAGCCCTTTCGTTCATGGCTGATGAGGGTTTCTTTGTCCATATTTGTTGTTGTTTACATATCTTTTTACTATAAAGATTCAAAGACATCTTCCAAGAAGTCTATGAATCCAGCTGGAAGTCGAAGTACGAGGCTGCTGGAATATGGTGAGTCACCCTTAGTTTTTTCATGCTTTGAATATCATGGTGCCTAGTGTTACCCTTAACTGAGAATGGCCTAAATGATCAAATTGGTTAGGTATGAACACCGTCTCATCGATGATATGGTTATGAACACCGTCTCATCGATGATATGGTTGCCTACGCTCTTAAGAGTGAGGGAGGCTATGTGTGGGCATGCAAAAACTATGATGGCGATGTCCAAAGTGATTTCTTGGCACAAGGTTTGTGTAGTCATAAATGAATATACCATACGAGCTTTCGCAGTATGCTGTTGGAATCACATGTTTCTCGGTTAGCTAATTGGTTCTTCTAATGTGGTTTAGGGTTTGGGTCACTTGGATTGATGACATCTGTTCTGGTAATACTCAGATATTCTTAGCTGTACCGTGACACAATCTCTTGCTAGGCTGTTACATGAATCTAAGTTTCTGCATTCACAATGGTTTGTGTATATTTTGGTTAGGTCTGCCCCGATGGGAAGACGATTGAAGCTGAAGCAGCTCATGGAACGGTCACCCGTCACTACAGAGTTCACCAGAAAGGTGGTGAGACCAGTACAAACAGTATAGCCTCCATCTTTGCCTGGACTCGTGGACTTGCACACAGGTAATAACAAAAATGAAAATCTTTTTTTTTTTTTTTACAGAGTTCATCAGAAAGGTGGTGAGACCAGCACAAACAGTATAGCCTCCATCTTTGCTTGGACGCGTGGACTTGCACACAGGTAATAACAAAAATGAAAAATCTTTAATATTGTTTCTTCACAAGGAAGGTGGAACTAATGGACATGTGTTTGAAACAGGGCCAAGTTGGATGACAACGCAAAACTGTTGGAATTTACTGAGAAGCTTGAAGCTGCTTGTGTTGGGACAGTGGAGTCAGGGAAGATGACCAAAGATCTTGCACTCATCATTCACGGCTCAAGGTACTTCTAACTGGAGTCAGGGAAGATGACCAAAGATCTTGCACTCATCATTCACGGCTCAAGGTACTTCTAACTTGATTTCGAACATCCATGTTCTCGTCAGGATTAGTCGGATTTACAATTGTTTGATGTCGGATTTTACAGGCTGTCGAGGGACACTTACCTGAACACGGAGGAGTTCATCGATGCAGTAGCTACTGAACTCAAAGCAAGACTCGGCGTCAAGGCTTAAGAAAACTCGGAAAATTGGTAAAATTGGACGCATTTATAATAAAAGAGATAACCTTGCTGGAGGGAAATGTTGACAACTATTTGTTTCGTCTTTTATAATATTTTCGAAAACATTTGAGACATGTTTCTATTTTTATTCAGATCTCGAATTTTATGTTTGATTTTGATTTTTTAAATCCACGTAGGTTTTACATGAAAACACAAATTGAACACAGTGAATTGTAAGATGAAACCACTTACGCTAGACAATTAGATAGGTTAGGGATATTGGTGTAGGATGAGTCAATATGATGAAACATATTAACATAGGGAATAAGTTAGGCAACGAGAGCAATATGATGAAACATATTAACATAGGGAATAAGTTAGGCAACGAGAGAAGCTTGTGAATGAGAGGTTCAAGTATTTTCACACTTACTAGACGTTTGAAAGCTTAAGATCTGGAAATGTCTCGAGTTTGATCTTCTATATCTATTTAGTAACTTCAGAAAACTTCTTTACTATATATGGTGATGGTGCATATCCCAAACTTTCAATGTGGGTAAGTATGCATTTACTTTGGACAAGTAATTCTCATACATACTTTGGACCCTTATTTCAGGTAACAAACTTTGGACAAGTAATTCTCATACAACCTCAAATTTTGTCATATGACAAACTTTGGACAAGTAATTCTCATACAACCTCAAATTTTGTCATATGGAGTACACAGCTTTTATTTTACCCTTATTTAATAGTGCGCTGTTAAATAGTTCGTCAATCCCATAATCAGATTATTTCGATAAAAGAATTTGCCGACTATGTGACGACGGCACAATCTAGTTCCAAGAAAAATCTGCTTATGCATATGCCAAATGTAGATTATAGCCCACATGAAAATATCTAGGGTACAAACAGTTATGTAAACAAAACAAAAGGTACCTGTTCTCTGTCTGGCTTTCAATCTGGTAGAAAAAACGATCTCCAACCAAAATGATTTTGAAAGAACAAAATAGAGTCAACAAAGATGGCCATGTAATGAAAATGCATGATTATATGGTGACAACAACAATAAAAAGATTTGGTATGCATCATTTCTTTCACAAACACCAAAAACAATACTTTATTTTACCAAATAAGTCCCACACAGCTTTTATTTTGCCTGCATATTGTGTAAGATGAGGCTATAGAATCCTCTTCTTCACATACAGCGTTTTACATACACAACACAACTGAGAGATAAGCTACTTAGAGTGCCTTGAGGATATCCTCGGCGCTGGAAACTGTGAACTCACCACCAGATTCGACATTGGCTACAGTCACCTTGAGGTTGTCAATCAACAGAGCGAATCTCTTTGACCTAACACCAAGACCCTTGTCCTTAAGGTCAAGCTCAAGTCCTAGAAGGTGTGTGTATTCTCCTGACCCATCTGCTACAAACTTCACATGTTTGTTCTCTGGGTATGTCTTTCCCCATGCCTTCATCACAAATGGATCGTTCACTGCAACAACAACAGATGCAAAATCATAACCCAAAGCAAATATACATATTTGGATCCGTAACATTTTGCATATCTAGCAGAGACTAAGCCAAATGGATCTAATTTTGGGGATCTATAAGATTTCACAAACACATCACAGAGCTGAGGTTAAAAACAAAATTCAATTCATACTCACCGCTAAAGCAAATGATCTCATCAACACCCTTTGACTTCAGCTCCTCTGCTTTCTCAATGAACCCAGGCACATGCTTCATGCTAACAACACACACAAAACAAAAACCCAGTTTTCAAATCAAATCTAACGATCCATCAGCTTAGCATCAAAACCCATATCTTATACACCTAAATCGAAGGATAAATCTGAAAAAGTTCGAAACTTTTTACCTGCAAGTGGGAGTGAAAGCACCAGGAACACCAAAGAGAACGACTTTCTTACCGGCGGCGAGAGCGTGAAGGGAAACGGTCTGAAGCTGATCATTTTCATCGAAGAAGGAGATTGTTCCGTCTGGTATAACATCACCGACAGCAATTGGAGCCATGACGAGATTTCTGCGGCTGAGAAGTGAAGGGGCAAATGGACAGTTTTGCCAAAAATGGGTTTCAGACAATTTATAACTTTAATGGGTTGGTTTTTACTAGGTCAAATGTTTTTTTATACACTAAATTGGACATGCCACCAATTCGTGGTTTAACCATACCGTCATACGGTTACATTAGATAGGTCCGAGCATTCAATTTTATTTAATTTTTGGGTTGGTTTATACGGTTAGATTAGATAGTTCCTAGCAATCAATTTTTATACGGTTAGATTAGATAGTTCCTAGCAATCAATTCAATTTCGTTTTTCCTCAAATTATAAAAAAAATTGAAACAATGGAGAAAACCGAACCAAAAAATCTGAACCGAATGACCAAGCATATTAAAAAAAAAAAGTAGTATAAATTGTATGAAATGATTTGGCTGTATGTACAGCTAAAATGTGATTATTTTTTGTTTAAGCGTTGTTAACATTTCTTTACAATAAAACATGATTGATTTGGAATGATTTAAGTGTGAATGATTTACCAAAAAATAATAATTTAAATACGTGTAAACGAAAACAAACCACATAAAAAAAACCTATCATCAGTTTTCTAAGAGATGAAAAATAATTGTTCCAACAATTTAATATACCAATAGAACCAGCAGACCGAAAAAGACGTAATGACCCACAAATTATGGCAGTCCAACCACCAACAGCTCATTTCTCTTGAATGTGAAAGTGACATTACATCATTAATTTTATTTAAAACAAAATTCCTATCATCTTAAATTTTTATACAATTATGACACGAAAAATGTCCATGATTCTTTATAGTCAGAAATATGTAGTCACAAAAATGGGAATATATAGTCACACTGGGATCTGATAAGTCATTATTTTTTATACACAATATACCAATCAATTGTTGGAATATATAGTCACACTGGGATCTGATAAGTCATTATTTTTTATACACAATATACCAATCAATTGTTTTTTTTTGTCAATAACCAATACAATTGCTTATTTAATATTTAGACATTCGAAATTTCAATTTTTTTCGTGGGAATTGTTAAAAAAAAAAAAAACAGAAATAAGATATAAAAAAAAGACACCTCATGAAAGCTCTATTCCAATGCAAGGAAAAGTAAAAGAATGAAAGACAAATTTAAGAACACCAAGATTTTTTCAAAAAATGATTAACAATGAGATTTGGTCAATGTTGCACACTGTAGATGAACTTCTCTAAAATATTCATTATTTGAAACTTTATCTTGGTTATATATTTTTTAAAAAATTAACTCATGAAAAATAGTTTTTTTTTTATAGGATCTATGAGAAATACCATGAGAAATAGTACGTTGACCGCGCGAAGAGACTATTTTGTCCTGATTCTAAGTCAACAAACTTCTGCATTTACTTGTTCCCACAACTCTTTGGAAACTAAGTCACTTTTGTTTAATTCAGTTTAATTCAAAAGACCGAAAACCCTAATCACAACCTGATTAGTTTCTAAACTACATTCTAGCAAACTTAATCAAAGTTTGATTATTCTTTTCTAATCTCTCAAATCCTCACCCAAGAGTTCTCTAGATTTTTTCCATTAACCCTAAGGTTTTCTCCTTAATCTCCTTTTTGTGTTCTTCTCACTCTTTTTCTTTATCTCCTTTTTGTGTTCTTCTCACTCTTTTTCTTTGTCACTTTCAGACTTTGGAACCTCCTTTTAAATAGATAAAACCTTCACCGTGTCCTCTTTTAGTTTATTGATAAGGATGAGACTAAATCCTCAACAACTTGCCAATTTTGCTTTTTAACTTTTCAACCAACTTTGACATCATAATATCTTTGACTCCACGTTTTTCTCTTTAAAAATATTCTAAATATCCTTTTGATACTTATCTCTCAACTCCACAAGGCACATCAACATCAATCTTCACTTTCCTCTTTAACTTTATTCTGTTATCACAGGCCGATTATTGTTATAACAAGTTCTGCACTTTCAACTTGTCGAGATGATTAGTACGTTACGATTGTGTGCTACAACAGAAGAACCGTTGGGATTGAAAGTGGTGAACTAAGCCGATTTGCTGAACAAGATTCATGAGGCTCAAGGACGGGACGTTGAGCTAGAACAAGCGACCAGAAGAAAGTGTTCGGAGTATCACATTACTGAGGGTGGAACGATTCTGCTAAATGGATGAGTTTGTGTACCTAAAGATGAAGGGTTGAGGAGAGAAATTCTAAGCGAAACACATGCTAGTATGTTCTCAATTCATCCAGGAGGGACCAAGATGTATCAAGATCTTAAGAGATACTATCATTGGGTCGGGATGAAGAAAGATGTAGCAAATTGGGTCGCAGCTCGCGATGTGTGTCAAATGATAAAGGCGGAACACCAGGTTCCGAGTGGATTACTGAGAAGTTTACCAATCCCGGAGTGGAAGTGGGATATGATTACTATGGATTTTGTAGTCGGTTTACCTAATTCTCAGGGTAAGGATGCGATTTGGGTAATCGTAGATCGATTGACGAAATCTGCTCACTTCTTAGCCATTAAGAAGACGGATGGGATTCAAATTTTGGCAAAGAGGTATGTTAATGAAATCGTGCGATTGCATGGTGTTCCGATAAGTATTGTGTCAGAATGGGATCCAAAGTTCTCTCAATTTTCTGGGACGCATTTCAAGCTGAGATGGGTACTAAAGTGCATGTGAATACAGCCTATCATCCCCAAACTGATGGGCAATCCGAGAGGACAATCCAAACTCTCGAGGACTTGTTAAGGATGTGTGTGTTTGATGAGACCCTGGATCAGCAGCTTGTACCTGAGCATGTAGCAGAGTTGTGTTCTTCTCACTTTTTTTTCTCTGACCCTTTTTGGCTTTGAAACCTCTTCTTATATAGATAAATTCATCTCCACGTTCTCCTTTTGTTTGTTGATAAGGATGAGAACAAATCTTCAACAACTTTCTTAATT
>CM071718.1:5486507-5497931 GCA_036630335.1 Physaria fendleri | reverse complement strand
CATCAATCTTCACTTTGCTCCTAAATCATAATTCTGTTATCACAGACAATTATTGTTATAACAAGTTCTGCACTTTCAGGTACCGAGCGGGAAATTATTTCCTTAAAGAAACACAGTTTGTCGTGGGTTCAGATAAATATTTGGTTATTAACCAGTTTACTTGTTTCACTCTTCCTCTTTACTCCGATATCAGATTTGAGTACTTTTTGTATCTGTCAGTAGGTATCAAAAATATATATCTAACAAATATAGAATGTAATATTTGGTTATGTATATTAAAAGATACGGAAATTACAAGTTACGTCAGAATTATTATTATTAATTATGGATTATGAAACTTGTTATGGTTGTAACTTTTGATTCTTATATCCGAGTTGGATGATTTTGGTGTCTACGTATAGACACTGAAATTATCGGTCCAACAAACTATAAAACGTATTATTTAGGTACGTGAATAGAAATATATTAAAGTTACAAGGTTGAAAATGTTGCATAGCAATGTTGTTCGATTTAAAAACATTGGGATCAACACGCTTAAGGAAATCATCTTTTTATATTTTTCTCCTGTTTCTAATTTAAATTTTGAAAGATTAAAATATTTTGTTTTCCATCGTTGAGATAACCAACGTTTTATTTTCTACTCATTGAGACTAAATTGTTTTGGATTTTTACTCATATTTGAGACTAAGATCGTTTTTTTGTTTTATAGTCATTTAGACTAAATCCTTTTTATATTCTACTGATAATTATGAAATTTGAAAATTATAACATTTAGTATTTTTACTTCAAATTAAGTTTTAAAAGAAAGATTTACTAATTTGAATTTTGTTTTTCGGGAGAAAAAAATGGAACCTAAAGTTCCTATTGTTGCCAAGAGTGTTGCATCACACATGATAAAAAAAAGTCGGAAAATTTACCGGTGTTAATTTCAAGAGATGACAACAAAAGATGTTTTCTATCTCACCCCTGATAGAATTTTACAACCTTTAGAATTTATTTACACAAATATTTGTGAGATGAAGTCAATACCATCTCGTGGTGGAAAGAAGTATTTTCTTACTTTATTGATGATAGCACAAGATATTGTTATGTTTTACTTGCTGAATAGTAAGATAATGCTATTATAGCATTTAAACATTACAAAAAGTGAAGTTGAAAAACAACTTGACGGAAAAAACAAAGCAATAAGAAGTGATACATGAGGTGAATATGTAGTTCTGTTTAAGAAATTTGTTTGGATTTTGGAATTGTTCACCAAACTACCGCCCTATACACACCTCATTCCAATGGGATTGCAGAGAGGAAGAATCGAACATTGAAAGAGATGATGAATGCTCTATAGATAAGATCTACTTTACCTGGGAACATGTGGGGTGACGCTATTTAATCAGCTACTGAAATACGTAAATCGTGTTCCCCGTACTACGAATGAAAAATGGAAAGGGAGAAAACTAAATTTGAATTACTTCAATGTGTGGGGTTATCTAGCGAAGGTCCAAGTTCTTCTTTCCAAACGGGTTTAGATATGACATAAAATGATTGATTGCGTTTTTATAGGTTGTGCTTTAAAAAGTAAAACATACATATTTTTGGTTCATAAAATTGAAATTTCCGATATTTAAAAGAATACGGTTATTGAATCAGATAATGTTGAATTCCTTGAAACAGTTTTTCCATTTAAAAGAGATATTGAATCTATTAAAGAAGTAACCAAACGAGGTCGACATGTGACTCAAGAGAGTGCACAAAATGAGGGAGAACTTAGACATAGTAAACGTCAAAGAACTACTACCTCATTTGGACAAGATTTTCTAACATATATGTTGGAATATGAACTTAAGATATATAAAGAATCTATGTAGTCAACTGAATCTCAATATTAGAAAGAAGCTGTCAATAGTGAAATTGAATCCGTATTGAGTAACCATACTTGGGAGTTGGTTGATCTTCCTCCTGAAATAAACCATTAGATTATAAATGATTTTTTACAACGAAGAGAAAAGAAGATGGTTCTATAGTACAAGCAAGGCTTGTTGTCAATGGTCTTGACTATTTTTGACACATATTCGACATTGACCGTAATTACATCAATTTGAATGTTAATTTCTTTAGCTGTTGGATTACAAATACATCACATGGATGTTAGGACTGCATTTTTTTTGTCAGCAGAACTGCATTTCGAAATGGAGATTAAGACAAATAAAAAGGAGACTTTGAATAAATTAAAAAAATATATATATTTTCCACTCTTATAATCTTTTCTTTCAAATCACGATTCCTCTTTATTCTAAATTTACCCTATTATTTTCTTTTATAAAATATAAATTATCAGATAACAATTTCAAATTAACTTTTTTTTTCAATCAATAAAGTAATATATGTTATAAAAAAATCTAATTTATTACATCATGGAATGTGAATCCTGAAAAATAAGTTTTGATGATGTTAAAATGAGATAGTGATTAAAAAAATTAAATATACGTTCATTTAAAATATATTTGTAAATATTTTTTATTAAGTTTTATTATACAAAAATTGACCCCCCTAATTTTTTTTACATCCGCCATTGCCTAGGAATAAATATAAAGTAATTCGACTTGTAAAGTTGTTATATGGATTGAAATAATCACCAACACAATGAAATGTTAAATTTCATAATGATGTAATGTTAAATTTCATAATGATGTAAAATGGTTTTAAGATTAACGAAGGCGATAAATGTGTTTATATTAAAAACAGTTTTAATCATATCGTCATTGTATGTCTATATGTGGATGATATGTTGATAATGAGTAATGACAGTATGTCTATATGTGGATGATATGTTGATAATGAGTAATGACATTTCAAACATGAATGCTATTAAAGTTAAGTTTTCCACTTAATATGACATGAAATATTTAGGAGTTGCGGTGTAGCGCCCCGCTCCCGTCTGCAGGAGACCAAGGGGAAGCCGGCGACGCCACAGACAGTTTTGTTCAGGACGACACACAGCCGCCCTCCTGCTGTACTCCACTCAGAGATTTGTCTCTGAATGGAGCCAGCAGTTGGTTCGTCTGCCGGCGTAGACTAGTATCATTTCCAGACATATAAGAATTTTAACTAAAAACGACAACAACAACAAAAAATAGTTTGAATTCCCAAGACAGTTCATACGACGCACAACAGAAATCCAAAAACAATAAATCCAGCACATAGGGCAAAACCCACAGCGAAAAGCGTTAATGTTTTCAAAACAACGAAAACCTATATTTCAAGCACGGTCGTCTATTGGTCCTGTCCGATTCTTTCCTCTCACACCTGCTACCTGCAAGAATGAGCTCGGGTCAGCATAACGATGCTGAGTGAGTGATAAACTACCCCAGCCCCACTAATTACATGACCATGAACTATACTAAAGACACAAGCAAAGGACACAACATGCCTCAGTCAACAATCAGACAAGAAAATGGCTAGAGACGCTTTGATGCCAGCCATTCCCCTGTATCTCTAGTCTATCCTAGTGATCATATGCCACAGCTAACTACTCGACACAACAACAAAGCAACAATACACATAAGCAACAAGCACACAACACAACTCGTCTAGACTCAACCCGCTAGACTCATCCTAACAACCCACCCCTAGCTAAACCCTTCTGGGTTCTAGGCGGTACAGTGGGATCGGTACTACTGCGCAACACTCAGTCCATACAATGGTAACGATACTACTGCCTGAAGGGAACCCAATCCCCTAGCTTCACTTCGGAGCGGCCCCCATCACATAGGACGACCCTCCTCACAAAAGAACATGGACCAGTCCTAACGCAGAGGTCTCGAACTCCATGTATATTGGGTCTCGGCGCCGCGCCCGTTCCCCCAATATCCCACATATAGCACCGCAGGTTACCCACTCTTCTGCCCTATTGGGGAGACTTACTAATTGCTCCCCGTGCGTGGCTCCGTGGTTGGCCTCCAACACTACCCGTTTACGGGTACAACAGGGTTCTCACAACCCTCTGTGGGATATGATTGTTGATTGTTGATTGATTGTTGATTGTTGATTGTTGATTGTATAATCACAACGCAAAAGTCGGCGGAATCGGAGAGGAAGTCTGAGGAGGTGATCGTGAAGGAGAAATTCGAAGAGACTAAAGAGGCGATTCGATTTTTTTTGGAGGCGACGATTCGATTTTTTTAGGTGAAAATGATGGAAAAAATGACTTATAGAGGAAAACCCAAGTTTATATAATAAGATGGAAGTTATAATTTAAGTTTTTTCTATATCAAAAAAAATGAAGAGAAAAAAAAAAAAAAAACCACCACCAACATTAAAAATTCTGAGCTTCGAGTCTTCATTTAATTTAATTTGGGTCCTTTTTCATTCTCGTTGCATGAATGTCTTAAACAGGATCTACATTCACCTCTTGTTTGGTTGATTCTCTACTTGTATATGGTATAAGCAAATAAAACAGATATAATCATATAAACACAAAAAAGGCGGCAAAATCGTGAAAAGGTGAACAGCATAAGCGAGGCAAAAAAAAAGAATGAGAAAAGGGAACCAAAACGTGAACGGCAGGATTCGAACCTGCGCGGGCAAAGCCCACATGATTTCTAGTCATGCCCGATAGAACCTGCGCGGGCAAAGCCCACATGATTTCTAGTCATGCCCGATAACCACTCCGGCACGTCCACATTATTGTTATTCATAATTCATTTAGTTTAGTCAACTTTTAGGATGTTTCACTCTAATCAATCGAGAAAAGTGAAAGCAGGCTGCGTTAGCCGTTTTTTAACTGCTTCAATAATTGTTAATGAGTGTTATATGCAGAAGAAGTTAGCGGATATTGAGCAATGCCATGGATGAAAACCAGTGTTCCTCAAGATGCTATTGTAAGTAAAAAAAAGAATTATATTGGAAAGGCTTTTAAGAAAGTATCTTTTACCATCTTCTTGTCTCCTGAGGTTCATAATTATCACTTTATTATAAAGCTGATGTTTGAATAAAATGATAAACAAGAGAATAGCTTTCTTAATTAATGATTAATAGAACAAGTATAGAAGAAAGTAGAAACAAGGGCGAAGGACCATCTACTTCATCCAAGCCATGTTTAAATCTTCACCCATTAGGTCATAACTCATGGGTTCGGTAAACCAGAATGAACCGTACTTTTCTCCAATTGGTGGTTTACCAACAGAAGCAGGCAGGTTTATCTCTGTGAGCAAAAAAATAGTTGCTTTTATCAATGACTGTTTGTGTACGGGTGAAATTCCCAAATACTCAATTTTTTAGGTTTAATCAGCCATACTTCTCATTTTTATGAAAATCCGAAAAATACCTTTCATATCACGATTTCGTATAATATATTTTTGATTATTTTATATTTTTAAATATACTTTGGCATTAATTATAAATATGGTAAAAATATTCTAAATATAAGTATGAGAATTAATCTATTAAATATCTAAAATTTAAATATAAGTATGAGAATTAATCTATTAAATATCTAAAATTAATTTATATTAAATATGATAACAATATTCTAAATATAGATATGAAAATTAATCTATTAAATATTTAAAATTAATTCATCTTAAAATATGCTGTAACTACCCGTAAACATGAGGACAAATTCGGCAAATCCATAATAGTACTTTACAAATACTATAAGAAGATATACATGTATACGCAAATATATCAATGGTATAACTAGGACTAACTATGATATAGCTAACACATAGTTATACCCAGGTATATCAAGTTATACAACGATATTGTATAACTAGGTTTAATTGGGTATAACTATGTGCCGAGTTATGCAAAGTTATATCCAGATATACCCAATTATACCAAAACGTAAAAAATAGGTTTCGAACTTGCGACATGGAAATTGCAGATGCACAAATCGAGCGTAAACCATTTGTACTACTACGTTTTTTATTGTTCATACCTATATTTAAAACAATATATTATTTTTTTGTCGCCTTCACTCCGACAATTTCATATTCATACCTATATTTAAAACAATATATTATTTTTTTGTCGCCTTCACTCCGACAATTACATAACCCAGCTTATAGTTGGTTGAGATCTCATGAATCAGCTTTCCTTTGCCAATTTATCTGCTTCTGAGTTCTTGGTTCTAGGAATATAGTGAAATTTATAGTTCAGATTTTCCTTTTGGCATAAGGTTAATATATCTTCAATTGTTGATAGCCGATGATCATGGATCCGATTTAGGTTTGCTGTTGAAGCACTGGAGTGTTATAAACGAACTTCGAATCTCCAAGGAAATCTATCTGATTGAACCCAAGCCGATGTGGAGTGTTATAAACGAACTTCGAATCTCCAAGGAAATCTATCTGATTGAACCCAAGCCGATGGAGTTGAAAAGCTGCTTCTCTCAACGCATAAGCCTCAGCTTGAGTAGGATCACCTATGAATTGTGCATAGCCTTTACCTTGAAGAATTTTTTTGTTCGTTTGATTGTCTTTAAGGATCCAACCATAGCAACAATAATCAAGAGGGGAGTTCCATGAAGCATCAGTTAAACAAGTATACCTGTTAGAAGAACAAGAGGCCTTGCTCAAAGAAAAGGAAATAGGATCTCTTGTGCTATAAGTTGCTTGATGAGAAGATTCCCACATTTGATTATCTATGATGGCTATGTTGATGATGTGCGGGATAGACTGCCTCCTATTTCTGAAGATTATTTCATTCCTCGCTTTCCAGATGCGCCATCCCAAGAAGAAGGGAAATGGCGAGGATGTTGCTTTGTAGAAATCTTCAATTTTGATGATGAAATCCATCAGATCATAGATGTGGTCTAAGTTTTCAACAAAATGTGGTATAGCCAGCTCCCAAATCTCCTTTGAAGCATTACAATTCCAGATCATATGAAAAACTGACTCTGTTTGAGTTTTGCAGAAGGGGCATTGAGTATCTTCCGGAATGTGTTTGTCTGCCAAGTTTTGAGTTGTAGGCAAAGCATTGTTAGTGATCTTCCACCAAAAATGCCTGAGTTTTTGTGGGATAGGAAATGACCATACTCTGCGAGAGAAACATTTTTGAATAGGTGTTGCAGATGTTTCTACTTGGAGGTCTGGACTATCATCATCCATATGTGAATTAGTGAGAAGCGTGTGATAATAGTGTTTGACTGTGATGGTGCCAGAGTGATGAAAGTTCCAAAGGATACGATCATCCTGAGGGAAAATGTTGATTGATACTTGTCGGATCAGAGGGATATCTTACGGTTGTACATGAGTATTAAGAAGGTTTGTATCCCAATGATGTGTTTGTGGATTAATAGCTTCACATACCTTTTGGAGATGATGGGTACTACGCTGATGAGAAGGTCTTGGGGGTCTAGAAGGAGAGGTTGGAAGCCAATTGTCTGTTCCAAAGTTAATTTGCTTACCATCTCCTACTTTCCATTGGTAGTATGAGCGGATTGTAGAGATACCTTTACATAAGCTTTTCCATGCAAAACTTGAGCGTTTCCTACAAGTAGCAGAAAGGATATGGTTTTTATGAAAGTACTTCCCTTGAAGGACTTTGTACAGCAGATATGATGTTGAAGAAGCCAGACGAGCTATTTGCTTTGCTAGAAGGGAGAGATTAAAAGTTTTTAAATCTGTTGAAGAAGCCAGACGAGCTATTTGCTTTGCTAGAAGGGAGAGATTAAAAGTTTTTAAATCTCTAAAGCCAATTCCTCCTTTGGATTTTGACTGTGTAAGCTTCTTCCATGGAGCCAATGCTAGATAATGGACTTTGTTCTTATTATTCCACCAGAAGTTACGGGTCTGACTTTCTAAAGAGTTGATGATCTTGTTTGGAAGACGAAAGCATGACATGGCATAGGACGGAATGGTTTGTAGGATAGCCTTAATGAGGGTTTCTTTTCCACCCGGAGAGAGGAGATTCGAGGTCCAATTCTGAGTCAATTTTGAAGTCTTTTGGAGCAGGTAGGAGAAACTCTGAGAGTTGTTACGAGATGATGTATCTGGAAGGCCAAGGTACTTTCCAATACCTATGATTTCAGTGACACCAAGAATTGTAGAAACATCTGTTTGATCTGTTTGCTGAACAGTTTTACCAAAAACTAGACTTGATTTATGATAGTTGATATGTTGTCCGGAGAGCTTGGCATAATTATTGAGAATATCTTTGAGTTTGGAACAGTCATCTGGATTGGCTTGACATAAGAAGAGTAAATCATCTGCAAAAGACGATGGGAGATTGTTGGACCAGCTTTGCCGGCTCTAAAGCCATGAATTCTACCTTGGTTAGATGCTCTAGAAAGCATTTGTGAGAGCCCTTCTGCACATATCAAATATAAGTAAGGTGATAAAGGATCACCTTGTCTGAGACCCCTTGTGGCTGAGATTGAAGGGCTAACATTACCATTAATCAAAATAGAGTAAGAAACTGAGGAGAGGCATTTATGGATCCAATTCCGCCAAGTATTGTTGAAACCAAGTTGAAAAATCATCTTGTCTAGGTAGTTCCACTCCACTTTATCAAAAGCCCTGGAAATATCCAACTTAATAGCTACATGGCCTATTTTCCTTTTCCTCGTATGAAGGGAATGAATGAGTTCTGATCCGAGAAGAACATTATCAGTGATTTGACGCCCAGGGACAAAAGCAGATTGTGATTCCGAGATAATAAGGTTCATCCAGGGTTTGATCCTGTTAGCTAGGACTTTAGTGTGGATTTTGTAAGAGACGTTACAAAGACTAATTGGTCTGAAATGTGTGACTTCTGTTGGATTTTTGATTTTTGGTATAAGGCAAATGTGAGTCTCTGTAAACGTGGTATCCACTTGGTCTTGATCAAGAAAGCTTGATATAGAATGAAGAAGATAATCTTTAATGGAGTTCCAATGTTGTTGGTAGAAACCTACAGTAAAGCCATCAGGCCCTGGAGCCTTATCCGGATCCATTTGAAAGAGAGCCGACTTAATTTCATTAAGAGAAAAGGGTCTGGTAATGGATTCATTAGCTTCAGCTGGAAGTTTAGGTTTGATGAAGTTGAGGGAGTCAAGCTGGTCGTGTGAATTTGAGGTGTAGAGGTTTCTGAAAAAATCCATGAATTCATGTTGAATTGCAGAAGAGGAATGAGCCAAAACACCTGAGGATGATTTAATGGCCATAATTCTGTTATTTGATCTTCTTTGCTTAGTGCAACCATGGAAATATTTTGTGTTTTTGTCCCCTTCTTGAAGCCATAGAATTCTGCTTTTACTTTTCCAATATTGTTCTTCTGCAGTGATGAGGGTTTTAAGATGAAGCTTGAGGTTGGAGATTATTTCAAAGTTTGGTTCATCCTGGTTGAGATTTTTATTTAGCTCTTCAGTTAGAAGATCAATTTCCTTAGAGGGATTCTGAAAGTAATGTGAACGCCATTGAGAGATAGCTTTACGGGTGAGTTGTAGGACTGTTGAGAAAGGAACAGAAGGATGCATTGTTTTAATATAATGGAATGAGTTATTGATATGTTCCTTGAAATGGTTTTCATCACTCCATCTCTTGTCATACCTAAAAAATTTGCGGGTTTTGTTCTGTGTAGGACTCAATGTGACAAGCAGAGGGGAATGGTCTGATCCAAGACAGTAAAGTAGTTGGGAAAGGTATTATACCAGGAGGAATTACCGTAAGCTTTGTCCAATAGGCATCTAACATAGTGTGTATGTCTTTTGCCTGACCAAGAAAAACGACCACCCGAGATTGTAGAGAGCCGCAGGTTATAAGCAGACAGGAAATTTTGAAATTTATAGAAACTTGTGGGAGAGCGCCATTTGCCACCTCTTTTCTCTCTGTTGTTTTCTATATCATTAAAGTCACCAACGAAAAGGTGAGGAGTGTAAGGATTATTTAAGTGAGATTTGAGAATGAGATCTTCCCAAAATTTGTTCCTGTCTTTCTTTCTTGGAGGACCATAGATGTAAGTGAAACGGGCTTCAACACCATAATAGCAAACACACATATCCGATATATTGAGAGAAGGGTTACAAACAAACTTGAGATCTACCCATGACTGTAACACCCCAACCCGAGTAGGTCGAGTGTTAGTTTAAAATTTCCTTACCCGCTAGGCACCTGTAACACCCCAACCCGAGTAGGTCGAGTGTTAGTTTAAAATTTCCTTACCCGCTAGGCACAATCATGATTCCAACCCTAGAGGTCTTTATTTGTTCTATGAATGAAATAGAACATAAACCAACCAATTTAGTCTTTAATAATTATGCATGGAACCGTTTACCTGGTTAAATCATGGAACCGTGCGGTTCTATACCGTTTACCTGGTTAAATCATGGAACCGTGCGGTTCTATACCATCCTTAACGCCGGTTTATCCTTGGCCTTGAACCTTATTCCTCTTGTTTCGCCCATGACTACGTTTACCATAGTCTCCTCGTGTTCGTCTAACATCACACCCTCGTCTAGGTCAATCTCCCCTTGAACCTTATTCCTCTTGTTTCGCCCATGACTACGTTTACCATAGTCTCCTCGTGTTCGTCTAACATCACACCCTCGTCTAGGTCAATCTCCAACCTAGTTATTACTTGGATCATGCTTATAATCCAACTTGTTAGTATTACTAGAACACTCCTAAGCCGTCCAACCCTTCCGGTGGTCCGACCTAGCAATCCCATCCCAATGGCTTTCGAGATCATTCAACACTCCTAAGCCGTCCAACCCTTCCGGTGGTCCGACCTAGCAATCCCATCCCAATGGCTTTCGAGATCATTCAACCAACCATCCCTACTGATCTCGAGCCAAAGGTTTGGTACGGTGTAATCTTATTGTCATTCGAATTGATGCTCTTTATTACATACTTTACTACTTTCTTGAATATATCCGTAATATATTCTTTATTATGCTTTGATACCTACAATACTCTCGTGTAGAGTTCGAGCGTAGTCTCTTCTCAAGCCTCTCCCGTAACGGCTTTTCCTAGTCCGAGTCGGCTATGTCAGGGTCGTCCTCGGGTGTTGATCCCTCCGACCATGGCCACATCCTGACCACCTTTAGGTGTCTTCTCTTGCATCTCTTCCTGAGACTTAGCTCCTTGCCCTTCCGGTTGCTATTCCCCGACTCTTGGGTCGTACGGACTTCTACGTCTTAAGTATCTTTGATCCTCTCGATTTTCATGGTCTTTGGCGTGGTCTCCACATCCTTGGATTCACCAACCTTTGACGTCTCCACGTCTATGATTTCACTATGATCTATCTTGACTTCTATCGTACTAGTTGCTCGATTCTTCCCGAACCCTTCGTTGTTGTCGGGGTTGCTTTCAGCTCGTGAGTCTCCTTGTTGTCCACGTTCTTGGATCTTCACGGAGCCCCCTTGACCTACCTGAGCCTCACCACGTCTTGGTCTAGCTATCTCCTCTAGCTATCACTTCCGTTCCGAGTCTTTCCGGACTCCCCTAGCTA
>CM071718.1:5360331-5391837 GCA_036630335.1 Physaria fendleri | reverse complement strand
TTTTGTAATATGAAGGTTACATTCGACATCTCCACACAACTTTGGCCTAATTATCGACGTGCCCCATTTAATTTTATGAGAAATTAAAAAAATATATAAAATGATGACCGAATACATTTAACAAATAAATTAAAAATTAACTTTAAGCAAAATTTAATTTACTAATTTTATTTAAAAAATCAGCATTTTTACATTACAGTTTTTAAAATGTTATTACTATCATATTGATTTCCATATTTAAGAAATAATATCAATTGAAAATGTATATAAATACATTTTTACTTTATAAATTTAGCATTTTTGAAACTTTTATTATCATTAAAACGTTAACTAAAAATTCTGATTTTCAGATGTAAAATTAACATTTCTAAACTAAAGTTAATTAGTAACTTTCCTAACTATAATAATCTAATTTTAGATTTAATTTTCTGACAAAATTTGTTGGAAAAAAAAAAATTGTTGGAAACTTTTTAAATTATCAGACACTACAAGGAAACTACAAAATCCACCAAATGTATTCACGTTAAGGATCTTTTATTGTCAATCTCACGTCAAGGATTTAATATTCAAAACTAGAAGAAGTTTGGAATCAAATTTCCATATTTATAGTAGAAAAAACTTGTGAATTATGTACAACAAATAATATTTTTAAAGAACCAATACCAAAAACATAGCAAAGAAAGAGTAAGAGAGAGTTATGGATTCAATCCCTGGTGGTTTTTATGAAGTAGAAAAGGATGGTATACTGAATTTGGTATACCAACATCCCAAATATTGTCCCATTCCCCAAACACATACCCCAACCTCCTCCAGTGACCTTCGACTTCTTTTCTTATGTCCCGTTGATCGGTGGATCTTGTATTATGTGTCGTCTTCGAATCCTTCCCCCAAGTATGACTTTCATCCAAATAAAAATTATGTACTCCCTTTGTCTCCTTCCAGTATTGAAGTTATTTATGGTAATTTTGAGTGCGGCATATGCCACTCAATTTTTGGCAATGGTCATTACTTCTGTAAACATTGTAAAAGAAGTTTTCATAGAGAATGTGTCGAGTCTCCAGTTAAAATCAAACATCCTTACCATCCTCACCATATGCTTCAACTTACATATCGTAATTCTTATGATTCTTCGGGTTTTGCGTGTTTATGTTGTGGAAAGATAGCAAAATGTTTGTTTTATCATTGTACCATGTGTCAGGTTTTTATGCATCCAATTTGTGCGATGAAATTAATACCCTTTGTTATAGACCCACCAAAAAACCATATCCATCCGCTAACCTTTTTTCCTAGACAAACTTCTTTAACATGTAATGTTTGTGGTTTTTTAAGGAAAATTATCCAACCTACGTTTGTTTCAGATGCAACTTTGTAGCTCATATTGATTGTATGAATTACGCACACATCATCAAAATATCACGTCACAACCATCGTATCTCCCTTACTCTTTCTCTTCCATCTAGAGAATGGTATTGTGGAGTTTGTCGTTCAAGTGTTAGCAATGAGTATGGTGCATATACTTGTGACAAGTGTAGTGATTACGTTGTTCATCCAGTATGTGCTACCGGGAAAAAGTTATGGGATGGAAAAGAACTCGAGGGTGTATCAGATGAAGATGATATAACAAAAGATGATGGGCCGTTCGAGATTATATCTCAAGGAGTGATACTTTATTTTCTTCATAAACATCCTCTCCGACTCGAGGTTGGCATATTTTATGACGAAAATAAGCTTTGTCAAGCATGTGTCCTTCCTATATATGAAGGTAACTTCTATTCTTGTATGGAGGATAATGATGAGTTCATCATCCATGAAAAATATGCAAAGGCTCCCCGTAGAATTCAGCATGCGTTACATCCTCATCCACTTACATTGCGGTATGGATATCTTCACTATTATTCGAAATGCAATGCTTGTGGGTATGAATGTGGTGGCTTTTTCTATGAGTGTCGTGAATGCAACTTCAGGTTAGATATAAGATGTGCTTCAATTTCAGAGCCGTTTGATTATAAAGGGCATGAAGATCCTTTGTTCTTAGCTTTAGACCCAGAAGTAAATCCCATATGTCATGTATGTAAAAAAGAATGTAAAAAACAATTAAATTGCATCAAGTGCAATTTTATTGTATGTTTCAGGTGCATTACATTACCATACAAAGCAAAGTATAAACATGATCCACATTTTCTTACATTATCATGTGGTGAAGAAGTACATGATAAAGATTGGTGTGAAGTTTGCGAATATAATTTAAAAGATACGGACACAAGAATGTTTTATTGGTGTAATGAATGCGACACCAGTTTTCATATTGAATGCTTATTTAGTAACGATCCATACACGATACCCAGTCAAAAATTATTTGTAGAGCATGTATTGTTTGAAATTGTTGGCAACAATAGTCTTTCTCGACCGTTATGTGATGGTTGCAAGAACCATTGTCAAGGAAAAATATACAAGAAAAACAGTTATCATGGAAGCAAATATATTGCATGTTCTCTAAAATGTATTTAACCTTCGAGATTGTAATTTTGGTTTTAAATTTCTTAAATCAAAACATGTTTATCGAAGAGTATTTATCGAATAAATTTGTACCAAGTGTAAAAACAAAATATTTCTAATAAACAATTACGAATCTGAATTCTCCATTGATGATATAACTTGAAACTTCTTCTCTCACAATGGTTCCTAAGTAGCTTCTTTCTCATATTCATTTGTCCATTGAATTAATACCATTGCAGCAACTTAAGGACATCTTGTAGTAGAGTGGGCAACTCAGATGTGGTAGTTTGGTCCGACTCTTACAGTTTCAGGTAGGACATGTAAAAGATTGGATGTATTATACATCCCACTAGTAACTCCAATTTATAAGCCACCTTACCACTGATCTAACATTTTGTACTGCCCATGGTATTTAGGATGTAATCAAATTTTTAAATTGTATTACTTTAAAAATTGATATAAGGCACCTTTCCTATGAAAACATCCGGCACTAATTAAAATGGTAAAAAGAATCAAAAATTTAAAAATATAAATTAAAAATTGATTAGTATTATTATTATAAGGGAATAAAGTGATTAAACCTCTCAACTATGGTTAGATAATGATTAATCCCCTCAACTATGTTTATAGTAATTAATCCCCTTAATTATAATTCTGAATTGAATTTCCCCTTCTGTTAACACTGTTAAACACACGTTAAAAAATAAGTTAAATTTTTTTTTTTTTTTTTTAATTAAACACACGTTAAAAAATAAGTTAAATTTTTTTTTTTTTTTTGTAATTCAAAACAAGTTAAATTTCTAAATTAAAAAAAAAAAACAGCAAGACATTCAGCAAAAACTATAATATATTTTCTGTGACTAAATCCTTAATTCATAACACAAATCGTTTTATGCAATCTCACTAACCAAGTCCTTAATCCAGAAGAATCTTATGAAATTAGATCTATGTCAAGAACATTATCATCAAGGTTTGTTTTATTTCTTCAAAATCTGCACACCAAAACAATATTTGTACAAAACGCAAGCTATTGTTCTATACGATCGAATAGTGGATTACGAAATATGATATGTCGACTATGTGGCCAAAGCGTGGAGATCATCAGAAGAAGAACCAGAGAATAAGACTTCATTGTTTTATATGTTTTATTCTCTCTAGTGAACGGCTGTGTGTTCATGTTTTTTTCTTGTCGTTTGAATTTTCATTGAAACGGAAGTAAAATACAGAGCATAAAACATAAAACAGAGACATAATTAAACAAGCTAACTAAGCAATTTGAAATCCCTTCATGTCATATCACGATCTAGACGAAAAAATTTGAAATGTTACCGATTCAGATGGAACCTTCAGATGATATCCTTTCGTCCAACGTCCAGATTTCCCTTGGAATATAACATTAAAGGAATCTGAGGATAGTGATGATATAATCGGAAATTGATGTCATTAACTTGCAAAGAACCGTTGCAATATGTAGTTGATGACAGAACTTACATGGAATTTACGTAATCTTGGAGTCCATATAATTGCACTACCATCACGAGAGCAGGTTACTATGTTGTCATGACAAAACCTGGTGCATATAATTGCACTACCATCACGAGAGCAGGTTACTATGTTGTCATGACAAAACCTGGTGATCAAAATCATGAATCCTCAACTAAGATCAAAATCATTAATCCTCAACTAAGAGTAGAAAGAAGATAGAGGTATAAGTCCAACACTTGAAAGTGAAACAAACCAAGAATTCTTAAACTTTGGGAAATTATCTTCCTTCAGAGTTTCAGCCGTCGAAGATTTTGGAGCCACAGCACAACCACTAAAACAAAATAGGACTTTTAGATTTCTATCATCCAGTCTTTGTATCATATTCTCTTTCATATTGTTCTCTAAGAGTTCTCTGTCCTCACATTCACTTGTTCTTCATTTACAGAGACATAGTAAGGGTAAGCTTCAACTTGTTTACTTTGTGTTATTCCAAATTAAGGGGATTAATTACTATAAACATAGTTGAGGGGATTAATCATTATCTAACCATAGTTGAGGGATTTAATCACTTTATTCCCTTATTATAAACTCTTCTCTAATTTATTTTAAACACGGGCAATAAGAATATATTAAAGATAGAGGTTTAATACAAACAAATATGCAATGTTCTTATCCGATAAAGGAAAAGGAAAGAGTTGAAAGATAAAGACAAAAAGATGGAAATTAAAGGCTCCTCAACTAAAATGTTCATAAAGTAAAGAGGAAGACCAATTGAAACATAATAAGAGTGCCACCTGTTCTCACTGAACATAATACCAGAAAGTCTTCTCTATAAACTATGGAAAAAAAAAACAAAAACAAAGAATAATCATTTTGTCATGTTTCTATTCAATTAACAAATCGTAATACTATTGTAAACCCTCCCTACGTGGTCAATAGAGAGTAGTTGTAAAATTTTACTATAATTTAATTTATGTTTTTAGTAATGGGCGTGCCTAGTTCTCTGCCCATGTTTCACATTTATTCAATAATAAATTTATGGATTTGATTTGATTTTGCATGATTTGATGTAACAATTAACAAACGCGTTTCTACATAAAATAGTTTATATGTAACTATGATATTAATTAGGTCCATGATTAAGACTATTGATTAACTAAGGGTTTATTTTTCTTAAGACACGTCGCTTAAACTAATGGAGGAGTGAGGACCACGAGCCTAAATTAATGTAAGAATGGAAGAAAGGTTGTTGTATTTATTGCATGCAAGTATTAATGGATCGTTCATAATCAAATACTATTATATATATACACAAGATAAGTTTCTTGATTTTATAATGTTTTCTTTCAACATTATGATATTTAATTAGCATGATTTGATCAACTAGGTCGGAAGAACATAATTTATATAACAAACGTGAGTTGGGAATATTCGATTGCCACGAATTAGAGACTCGGTTGATTAACCAAGTCGGGAAGAATATAATTTACATAACAAACGTGAGTTGGGAACATTCGATTTCCACGGATTAGAGAATCCGTTTTTAAATTTAAAGTATAAAGTACATAAAAAATCGAAAATAGATAATTATTTTTTAAAATTTATCCACTTCATGGAGAAAAAGAAAAACTATGACTAATCTTCTTGAATCGGCACCATCTTTACGAACTTCAAACTATCTGAATAGAAACCAACCAATTATTTAATTTTTTTTGCTTGATATCAAACAAAACATGATTTTATAATGTTATCTTTGGAAAATAGGGTTTTGTTTTTAATGATATATATTTTTTTTGTTGATTAATAATATTAACATAAAAGCTATTACCCCAAAAACACAAAGAGAAAACAGTGATTAATATTGTAAAAACTGTGATAAAACATTATTGGTTTTAAACATAGCCACATGGATGTTAGAATAATTTCTAGGTTGTTAATAACATGATAAATACAGAGTATTAAATGCAAAGTTTGATATACTATAAAGGAGACCGTGAAGCTCATTACGATGAACTTTCTTCACACGCAAAAAAAAAGTTTATTAGCTACGCGTTTTATTCTTCACCGAACACTCCAACCTCTATATAACTTTTAGGTTCCACTATATTTAATCAATACAGACAAAAAATTAAAAGTTCATACAGAGAAAGCAGAAGAAGAAAAAGGAGTCGTCAAGCCCAAAAAATTAAAAGTTCATACAGAGAAAGCAGAAGAAGAAAAAGGAGTCGTCAAGCCAAGAGTTACCAAACGAAGATGACTACAAAAGTGGAGGCTGAGAAAAAGAAGACTATTAAAGATGATCAAGCGACTCATCTCAAAACCATTGATGGTTTTAGACAAGCTAAGTCCACAAGATATGATTTATCATCCAAGAGTTCAACAGCATCAGATTCAGATTTGATGAAACTCAAGTTAGGAAAATGTGAGTTTTCAAGTTTTGGTCTTTGTTTTTATTTAATAGTTAATTTAAGACATTGATATATAACTACTAAAAGTTTTTATTACTAGATATGAAACAATTAAAGTACTAATTTAATTATAACCACAAAATTTATACTAAACACACAAAAAGTTGTGTAACAATATGATATATTTTTGTTTGATTTATCATAAATCCTTTTGTTTGTTATCCTTTTATTTTTCATTTATCATTTTTTTCAATATATGAATCTATATTAATTTGTCTCACTTATTGGGTTCCCTATTTATCATTTCTAGTTATAGTATTTGTTCTTGACAAAAAAAAAGTTAACAGTATTTATTAGCCTTTTGAATTTTTTTTTTTAAATATCATTTTTTGATGAAACCTCTTACTAAATAATTTGTCTCATGTTGAGTTCATATTTTAATTTTTACAGACAAAAACTCGATTCAAAGGTCAGAAAACACTAAAGAGACAGTGATGAATCTCCCGAAACAGAAGACAGAGGTGAGTACTAGTCTTGATAAGATGAAGATGAAGGAGAAGAAGGTATGGGACTGTGAAAGCACACTTTACGACTCATTCGAGCTCAAATCTTTCAACCGTCAACTAGATTTAGCCATCTCTTCCTCAGCTAGATCCATGTCCATGCCACACCTTTCTTCGTCTCCTCCTCCTCCTCCTCAACCGTCAGAAACAGTTTCTTCTTCGAACAAGAAACTATCACCAAACAAGATCTCACGTTCTTTGGGGAAACTCATCAAGTCAATGTTCAGACATAAACAGTCAACGTTTAAGGCAGGTCACGACAGGGTAGATATGGACAAATACTATGTCGTTTTTGATAAGACGGGTACTCTCACGACGATCCCTGAGTCGGGAGAGTCAACGGAGATGGTTGGCTCAGAGATTAACTCGCTTGTTAGAAAAACTACGTCCGAGAGATTCTCTAATAGTAGGCTCGTTGGTATAACATGTACTTGATTAGTTAAGAAAGAAAAACAGAATCATGTTCTTGAGTAGTTTAAAAAAAAAAAAACAGAATCATGTTTCTTGATTAATCCTTGTACTATATGATAGTTAAGTCATTGATGTGTATGAGATTGTATTATGAATATATTTATTATTATGGTCTCCTTCATTTATGTGGAAGTATTTACGGTTAATTTTCAACTCCATAAATTATATTTTATTTACATGATAAGATTTTATTTTTCAGTCAAACCACAAACTTATATTAAAAAATTACATTACACAGAGTTATTGAAAAAGTAAATAATCATGCAAATAAGCTTTAGCTAATGCGTTATCCCCTGAGTCAACTTCTTGCTATGGCGTTCCATGAGTTTTTTTTGGTAAAATTTTAAAACAGGAAGGAGTTCATGAAGGTATTCTCTCCCCAGATCTGAAAGCAGCAACCTCCGGTATGGCACTATTCGGCGGCGGTAGTTGTCACCGCCGTCGCCGGATGGCTTCTCTCATCAAGACTTACGGTATCGTCCTCTTCCTCTCAACTTTGCTATTCTCCCCATCTTGCTTCACATCTCCCTCTTCGACGACCTTCTCCGTGTTCCGAGCTGCCGGTCGCAGCTCCTCCATAACGAACGGCGGAAGAAAGCTCCTTCACTCGTGCTCAGTTCGAGTTGAGAGCAACCTGTGTGCATACTTCCCGTTTTTACTATCTAAATCTCAGCTCAAGGTGGAGCGTGCACTTGTTGGAGCCATCGGTGGGGAACCGATCTCCAGCTCACCAATTTCCCCATCCCCGGTTGCTTTGTCACCGGAAGACCTACCAACGGTTAGTTGGCCTTTTCACCGCAACAAAGCGGCAGTATTATCCGAGCCTAGTCTCTCGGACAGTTTCTCGAGAGTCCATCTCGAAGATCATAGCAGCACTCGACGTCGGTCCTGCTCCGTTTCAAAGCTCCTCATCGCCAATCCCAACGCTGTTGGATTGCCGGCTTCGTACCGGATTTTGTCTCTAAACGTGACGGCGGCAGCTCGAGCTAGCTGGAAATTAGGGTTTGTATGGTTGCTGGGCCCTGAGCCCAATGCTCCTCTTGAATTAATTAAAAGCGGCCCATTGGGCCTAATCCCTTCTCAAAGTTTCTCCCTATTGCAACTGGGCCCCAAGTTTTTCATGTTTATTATATATGGGTCTTTTGTATGGGTTTGGGAGTCTATTGATAAGTTAGACTCATCGAATTGTAATTCGGTTGACTGTAGGGAAGTAAATCGCGGTAGAAGACCCGTGTACATCGAAACTCTAATGTAACGTGTTATAAATTAATTGAAATTATCTGTTGACCAAAAAAAAAAATATATAGAATTATTCTAAAGTTTACAATAGAAATTGAAACTTTCCAAACTAGTTCCATGTCAAAAAAAAAGGTTAAAAAGCATTGAAGTAGAACTTTTGGTTGTGTAAACCACCTGTTTCAGTCCATTGATTTTTGTCAATGAAGTGATAAAGAGTTATTGCTTCTTGTCAAGAGAAGAAGGACTGTCTTCAAAGATGCAAGGAGAAGCAGATAAAGGAGAGTTCAAATGGAGAAAAGGAAGCTTGTTCATAGGGATAGTAAGATGTCAACGGTGAAGCAACCTCCATGAGCTTTCTAATATCGAAACATCCCAAATCCAAAGGAAGAGTCAAGGGTTGCTCCCTAACAGTCATATAAGCACTCCCTTAAGATCCTAAGGACTTACTAGCTCCTCCATAACTCCATTACTCAGTCCAAAAACCACATTCAATCACACTATGAAGATCCATCTCAGACAAACAAGAGCAAACAACAACAGCAGAAACAAAGGAAACTTGCACCAGCAGGAGCCAAAAACAGAGATGAAACATAGCAAACATCCACCGGAAGCAGCTAAGAACACCTAAGCTTGAGCCTCCCTCCACAACAACGAATCACCGAAGAGTCGAGAACCACATCAATCTCCTTCAAGAAGGCGAGAACCAGGCACAGAACTAGCAAACTAGGACCAATAACCAACACTAATAGGATTGATTCCTCAAACTCCTAAGGCGGAAGGAAAAATACCCGACAATAGCTAACACCACACCACAACCAGATCACCTCTTAGCTAATAGCTAAACTAGGACCAATAACCAACACTAATAGGATTGATTCCTCAAACTCCTAAGGCGGAAGGAAAAATACCCGACAATAGCTAACACCACACCACAACCAGATCACCTCTTAGCTAACACCACACCACAACCAGATCACCTCTTGCTAAAGCTAATCCTACTTATATCTGCAACAACAAGTAGGGAGAGCTACAGAAGAAAGATGGGAACACGAACCAGATATAAGAGCCCTTTGAAACTCAGATCAGAAGCGCTGAAAGAAGCAACCACTCGGCAGAATAAACCACCGAGATTCAAGGAGCAAAGAAGCTCCATCCGACGAAACCCTAGTTCTGGACTGGGAAGCCACCGAGATTCAAGGAGCAAAGAAGCTCCATCCGACGAAACCCTAGATCTGGACTGGGAAGCCGTCCTCAGGCTAATTGGTCAGAAGAAGGAGAAAGTAGGGTAGGGAGGCGAAGCTGAGGACCACCGCGAACCCTGGAAGCTAACTTCGGAAGACACCACCTGAGATTCGATAACCACCGTCAAAGACACCCAATCTCAAAAGAAAAACGCCACTCACGGTTACGGCGACCGGAGTGGTGAGACGGAGAGATAGAGATGATCGAGTCGGAGAAGAAAGGGAGAGTAAAAATCGCCCCTCAGAGGCATTTTTCTGGCATATAATCATCTTTAACAATAGAATCTGGTTCAGTTTGTGGACCAGGGCAGAAACCAACTTCACCTAAATGACCAGAAGAGAAGAACTCCATGTTTCCACACATTCCTATTTCAATTAACATCAATAAGGCTATTCACAGTAAGATTAGAGCCAAAGAACCTGTACGAAAACAATAAAGAGAAGATCAGATAATTAAGTTTCTTCAAATGGATTTACAAAAGGTATATTATATTTCGTCTATAACAACTAATTAAATCAGATACACTAAACCAGAAATAAAAAAGGGTTTTTCATAATCAATCATATAAGAAACAATCAGAATGTATTTCTATCAGACTTTTAAGAATCAAATTCGCTATCAAGCTGCATCAATCAATTCAATAATCAAAATAAGGTTGAGATATTAATAAAATTCAACGAAAGATTAATAAGAAATAGAGGAAGCCCTAGATATAGAAAGAATCAAACCTGAAGAAGAATCGCCGGATGAAACTTCTAATAAAAAATGAATGAAATTGATGAAAAATCTAAAGAGATGATTATATACTTACACAGAGACCACAGAGACATCTGAAGAAAAGAGAGAACCTCGAAAGTTACCCTGCAAACCAACGAACACAAATAAACTCTTCTGAGAAATGAAGGGGAGAAGGAATCGACATAAACAACGAACCTGTGTGGGAATCTCGATGATCTGGAGAATAAAAATGAAGAAATCCACGGCGAAATAGGAACAGGAGAGGAGAAGTCGATTCATGGCGATGTGAAAAGTCGGAATTGAGGGAAAAAAAATCGTGACTCTTTGTATTTTTTAAGGGTGAAACCGAAAGAAAAACAGACGTGTATCTTATGTGGAGCCTATGTGTCAATCCTACGTATTTTCACCAGGTAAAAGTATAGGTTAACTTTATATATATATATAGATATATAGGAACATTTATTTGGTTTAAATTGCCAGCTAGAAACAATTTTGGATCGTGCAGAAGACACGGGTTCGATTGCAAGCAACTGAAACACGAGTTTGAAATTAATGTCCCCCAGATTTTACGCACATGCTTTAACGTAGAGATATCTTTAGTTCTCGTAAGGTCAACTCTAACCTTCACCTGACACTGATTCTTGATATTATTATTTTCATCAATCACCAACTTCCTCTTAATCCATCTAATTTCACAGAAACAAAAATGAGTGGTTCCGAAATTTCAAGATCGGAGGAGAAAAGCAGTCCTGGAATCTTTAAATTGTTTGAAGATAATGTTAAATTTCCTGCATTTCTGGGCTGGATCAGTCAGACAATTCAAGAGCCTCTTAAGGTCAAACTTCTTGTCTCCCTCAAAAGATCAATTAAATATAGCCATTTATTTCAGATGATGATTCAAGTTGTTGTTGTTGTAGGCTGAATTCAAGAGATTAAGGAATGTCAAAGAGCTAGGTTTGATGAAGTCAGTGTCAAAGGTAGAGACTATTCATGATGAACATAGAGATGAGAAAAAGTTATTAGAGAAGCAATTACAAGCTTGGAGAGATAATCCTTCATGGATTGATCAACCTCCTAAAGTTCAAGTAAGATTATAACCAAAAACAAAATCTCTAAACTTAGAAGATGATTAAGAATTTTTTTATGTTTGCAGGTGAAATCCCAAAATGGTTTGTTTTGCCATTTGAATGTGGAAGTAAATGTAGGATTACCTCCTGAAGCAGTCTACAACATTTTCACTCATCCAGACAATAAAAGATATTTTAAAAACATCAAGGTCAGTCTTGTTTTGATTGAATTAGATTGATTTTTACAGCATATACTTGAGACAAAGATCTTTAATCTTAAATAGGAAACCATATCGAGAGAAGTTTTAATCGATGACGGGTTAAAGAAGACCGTGGAGGTGAAGCAAGCCGCGGCCTGGAAGTTCCTTTGGTGGGAGGGAACTATCCCTGTACATCTCATTGTTCAAGAAAACAGACAACATCTCACTGTAAGATTATATTTATAATCCTTTTTGTTCTGTAATCACAAACTCAATTTGGGTTTCTATTGGGTAGTCAAGTTATAAGCAAGAGAAGACAATGTTCATGAAAGTGTTTGAGGGTTGTTGGAGAGTAGAACCATTGTTTATAGGCGAGCATTTGTGTGAGAGATCCAAGGCGAAAACTCGAGAAGAGTACCATATTTGTAGCAAGGGACGAGGAAGGATTGGGTCAAAGGTAACAATGGATCAAATATTTCAGCCTTCAGCTATTCTTACTCCACCACCTCTTTCTTGGTATATACGTGGGATTACAGTTAAAACCACAGAGAGTATGATTGAAGATCTTCTGGCTGAAGCTGCAAAACTACGAGAAGGAAAAGGCCATAATGATGATGATGATCAAGGAGAAAACAGTGTTTTATTTGAGAAGAACAAAGCTGAGGACATTAAAGAAAGATGGAGATCACGAAGGAGGAATAAAGGGACAAGAACCACGAATAGTAGAACTGATTTTTAACAATCCTTGCTCAATAAGATTCTTTAACACTTGCTCCATCAGTTCTTGATTTTGTTTTGGTCTCTGTGATTCTTATTTGTCTCAGACTAATATTTTGGACGCATGCTGAAAAACGACACACATGTAGTTTACACAGATATAAAACGGCAAGAAGTTATCATTCTATCTTCTTTTCCTCTCCTCTCATCCACAACCTCTCCCATCTCTCCACCGTGAGAGCAAGAAGAGAAAGAGAGACATGATTCTAACAAACTCAAATTCTCCGGCGCTAATCTCATCCCTAAGATATGTGTATTCATCTCCGTTTAACACTAGGCTACTTCATCAGTCTTCTATCTCAATCTATAGAAACAAAAGCTTATTCTTGCACTTAACAGAGACGAAGATGGGAAGAAGAAGAGAAGATAGGAGAGTATCAATCGTGTGTAAAGCAGTAGGGATGTTTCCAGTGGATCCATGGGCACCAACTATTGATTCACAGAGCATAGCATCACAACTCTTCGCAGTATCTCTGTTTCCATACATTGGTTTTCTCTATTTCCTCACTAAATCCAAATCTGCTCCAAAACTCACACTTTTTGGTTTCTACTTCTTACTTGCCTTCGTTGGAGCTACAAGTGAGTAACATTCTATTTTTTCTAGCCTTTGCGGCCAAATCTTAAACCATTATAATGATCTTCTTAATCTTTTTTTTCTTCTTGTATGTTTTGGATGGATTTGGGATACAGTTCCTGCTGGGATTTTCTTCTTAATCTTTTTTTTCTTCTTGTATGTTTTGGATGGATTTGGGATACAGTTCCTGCTGGGATTTATGGTATGAATCTCTTGAATATATTATATTGGATTTGAATGGTTTCTTGTTGTGTGTGTGGTTTTGATTATGTTAGTTTTTGAATGAAGCAAAGGTGCATTATGGAACATCTTTATCTAATGTGGATTGGTTACATGGAGGAGCTGAATCACTTCTTGCTCTCACCAATTTGTTCATTGTGTTGGGTCTTAGACAAGCTCTCAGAGAGTCTGATGATTGATTTGATGATAATAAACTCTGTAATGATAAAGAATCGCCAAGCAAATAACTCAAGAAGAAGATAAAATCTTTAGTGTAAGTCAAAATTACTTGTATAGGCCGAGATTGACCAAATTAGACCCGGTCCGTTTCATGTTAAAAGTGTCTCTCTTATAAGGTTACGGTTTTATACTTTTAGGCCCATCACCAAAGTTGTTTTAGAATTTTATTTTAGTAGAGGTCTTACCGTTACCGGTGTTGAACCTCAGTGATCACGCCAAATTGGACAAAACTGAAATTTAACAACAGTAAAATTTGAGGGAAGAACGAGACTATCAAAGACTCGAAACAAACCTTTGTGGAATGTCAACGTCACGTGGTTGGGACCACTATTCGGCCGTCCAGTGGCACGTTCGTTCATGTGCACAACAAACATCTTCTTCGGTTCTTCCCCGTATGAACTCGACACGAGTCCGATCCCATGTTGTCTCTCGCTGAACTACTTGGACGTTCGCTAGAAACTCGCGGCTGTGGGACCTTAATTATTAGACGGTGGTCCATATCGAACAGGCAAGTTTTGTTTCTCGTCATGATCTCGGATCATAGTGTCGGTCAGTAAATTTAAAACGAGAAACACTTACATTTACATCAAACGGTTAAATTGTTTAACCGACCGACAAACTTTGATTACCCTACGGTCCCTAACCTTCCACGTGCATTCTCATTTTAAACCCCTCCGTTTCTTTTCTTAATATAAGGGGTTTTGAGTAAAAACACTATGTTTAAGAAAATATATTAATTCTATGTTTTTAATGTTTTGGCACAAATAATTAGATGATTCAACCAATCAAAATCTAGTATTTTAAGATATTAATTATTTTAATCATTGAATTCATTAAAAATTTGCATAGAAAATAGAGAACCCCTTATATTTTGAAACAAAATTGAAATTCTAAAACCCCTTACATTAAGAAACGGAGGGAATATTAAATTATTTAGAACTAGATAATAATGTAACCATACGAATAGCATTAATTAGACCCAATTATTAGGATCTAACATCAATTAATTGGACCCAATTATTACTGACAAGATCAAAGAAGATTCATGTTAGGATCGAATATTATATTGTTATTATGTGATCTACAGTAACTTCTTACCACTGTAAGATCAAAACTAATTAGTGTAAATATACTTAAGATTTATAAAACACTAATTTCAAATACTCCCATGTCATACGAAAAGTCAACAAAATACAACAATGTCTAACATCAGTGTGATAATATATGTACATAAATAAGTGTGCAATGTATCAATAATTGATAAATCATATTTTGTAAATACTTATGAGACTGACCAAAAATATGGACTTGATTTGTTATGTTATCTTTTGATGTACCCACCTCTTGGATCCTGATTTGATATGCATATATGCCAAAGCATTCGTGTATGTCTTTATCACAAATACCAAAGTGGCTTATATTTGATTATTTATATATTTAGTTCTTGTAATTTAATCCCCATTTACCAAAATAAAAATTAAAAAAAAAAATCCCTATCATATCATTTATCGATTGCCTTAAATATACTGATTACTCAGATTTCTAATCTAAACTGGAACTAATCTAAATTGGTTTTTTTTTTTCAAGAATAAATTTCATTACTTAAAAAAAGTCGATTACACATTTCCAACATCAAGTTTGTGGCGTATTCAAACCACAAGATAAGAGAATAAACAAATCTAAATTGGTTTCCATCAGTTTTTTTGTATGCAAGTGATAAAATTCTTTTTTTTTTTTTTTTGAAAGAATGTGAAACTTTATTCCCCAAAAAAAACAGTCTAACAATGAGTTTTTTTTTTTTTTTTTTTGAAAGAATGTGAAACTTTATTCCCCAAAAAAAACAGTCTAACAATGAGTTTCAAGCAAATCAGAACAAATTCTGATTTTACAAACCACAAAACAAACAAGCAAAATAAATTTCAGTCTCCTGCATAAGAAAACAAAGCAACCAAACAAGCAAAACATACAAGCTTAAAATTAAAAAAACAGAGATCTTGAGTCTTGATCTTGATAGACAGGTCCTCTTCAATGTGAACCTGAAATCCATGCCAAAAGCTAAACAAGCTAATAAAGTAGACTAACTGACCAAGTAGAGAATAAGATGCTTAGCTTTTGCTCCTGGGATCAGTAAACTGAGTCCCAAGAGACTGAATGCTAGCACGAACCATTTGTTTTTGCTTATGATCCAAAGAGCTGCAGCTCCAACAAAGGTGAAAGACCCTTTTTAACACAATACCTGCCAATTTCTATGGCATGAAACAGTCCAAAAGAGAGCAAAGAGTAAAAGCACAACTAGAGAATGAGGAGCTTATCTTTTGCCCTTGGGTTTATCAGTAAGAAACTGATTCCCAAGAGACTAAGAAGTTTTGTGAGCCAAGTACATCCATAACAATCTTGTTACGTCCTTGCTTCTATCCAAATTTGATAACCATCTGGATAAGTGTGAGATCCAAGCTCCCTAAGAGAGGTCAGCCTGTTGCGAACTGTTTTGTCTATCCATTTCACAATCTTGCAAACAGAGTTCCTCTTATTGTTGTGCTTTCTATCATTTCGTTCTCTCCAAATATGATAGACAGTGGCTTGAAAGGCATATAAAATGTGAACCTGAAATCCATGCCAAAAGCTAAACAAGCTAATAAAGTAGACTAACTGACCAAGTAGAGAATAAGATGCTTAGCTTTTGCTCCTGGGATCAGTAAACTGAGTCCCAAGAGACTGAATGCTAGCACGAACCATTTGTTTTTGCTTATGATCCAAAGAGCTGCAGCTCCAACAAAGGTGAAAGACCCTTTTTAACACAATACCTGCCAATTTCTATGGCATGAAACAGTCCAAAAGAGAGCAAAGAGTAAAAGCACAACTAGAGAATGAGGAGCTTATCTTTTGCCCTTGGGTTTATCAGTAAGAAACTGATTCCCAAGAGACTAAGAAGTTTTGTGAGCCAAGTACATCCATAACAATCTTGTTACGTCCTTGCTTCTATCCAAATTTGATAACCATCTGGATAAGTGTGAGATCCAAGCTCCCTAAGAGAGGTCAGCCTGTTGCGAACTGTTTTGTCTATCCATTTCACAATCTTGCAAACAGAGTTCCTCTTATTGTTGTGCTTTCTATCATTTCGTTCTCTCCAAATATGATAGACAGTGGCTTGAAAGGCATATAAAATAGAAAACCTGAGTTTGTTACAATGAGGACAAACATTGTAACATAGTGATATTTATTCCGTGATTGGCTCATTGTTCGCCCAGTAATCATGTATTATATAATTAATCTACCTTGATATACGCTCAGTGGCAACTAATACTTATATGTTTCTCCCTAATTGAATAAGTATTGCTAAATAGATACAAAAAAAAAAAAAGTATTTATAAACTACAAAGCTGAGTGACAATTGAATATGATAGGATACGTAGTCCCCTGCTTCAATTGCGGCAATCACAACCTCTTTTTAAAAAGATTATTTGGACATATACATTGGTCGAAACATGTGATTGTATACAATTTTAAAAGATTAAAAACAAAATAATTAATAAATGAGAAATTTCTTGGAATGAATTCTCCGCAGATCATGGATGGAGAAAAAAGCTGGAAGATTAAAACCTTTAATCGTAAGGGACCTTGCTCCCATTAAACCCTAGACCCCATTGTTATAACACCAAAAAAAAGGTTGTCCACCATATTACTCTCCAGAATTTTTATATCATAGTTATTACATACGAACTTTAAAACTCGTCTAAAACTTACAAAGATCTTATCTTACAATCGAATTCCCAATCGTATCTTGAAACGAGCTATCACACATATCGTATCATAAATCCGATATTTCACACAGAGGTGGTTTATAGACACTTTTTGTCTATATGAAATCTCGGATTTAAAATACAATGTGTAGTAATTCGGTTTTAAGATACAATCAGTGTGAGAACTCGGTTTTAAGATATGATTTGTGTGAGTTTTGGATGAGATTCAAAATTCGTGGATAATAGTTATGATATGAAAGTTTTAGGATAATATAATCTTCCACCCCAAAAATTATAATATTAAGAGCGTTTGGGGCGTTTCAAAGGTACAAAACACCCTTAAACAGCCCTCTCTTTTTAACTGTTCACATTGAACCTCTCCGAACATCAAAATCGTAAGAGATCTTTGTAGGGACACATGTCTTTTACTTTCGTTCGTGTGAAGTGAAAGCCTTATTGGCCTCTCAATATAAAAGTATTGTTCCCACTTCGGACCATGACTTTTTATTGCATACGTTATAATGTCAAACCTAATAAAGTAACAATAAAAGTTAGGGAATCTTGTATGAAATGCCATGGACAGCCGAAAAGTTTATGAAAATGAGAAATGACATTCTTGTCTTTTAAAATTGCCACAGACAGCCAAAACACGCGCATGCCATAGATAGTACGAAAGACCAGCGTATCCCTGTCTATTTTTTTTTACACAAGGACGCGGAAGACAGACAAGGGCACGCTGGTCTTTTCGTACTTTTAAAATTGCCACAGACAGCCAAAACACGCGCATGCCATAGACAGTGCGAAAAGACCAGCGTGCCCCTGTCTATTTTTTTTACACAAGGACGCAGGAGACACACAGGAGCACACTGGTCTTTTCGTACTGTCTATGGCATGCGCGTGTTTGGGCTGTCTGTGGCATTACTATTCACAAAATTTTGAAATGGCAGTCTCATAATTTAGGGCTGTCTGTATGGCAGTGGCTATAAATTTCTCTAAAGTTATGCGTTACTGCTATATCTAATTTACTTGCTCGAAAATGTTTTTAACACTTCCATTTTTGGCCCATTTATTCGTTACGATCTAAGTGTTGACATTGTTTTATATATTACTCATCTAACTAATATGAAATATAATAAAAATGTGTTGAGGATCTATGTGTTGACATTTTTTTTTTGTATTGTTAAGATGACAAGCTCATCATAATCATATGAAATGTCTTATGTATTACTCTTCTAACTAATAAGCTAGGATTTATAATTCCCTTAAATGGATATACTATTACTATATTTTGATCTGATATGTCAAACCTAAAAAAGTTGAAATATAAATAGTTAACGAGAAATTAACACAAATAGACTTGAGTAAAAACTAATCTTAAATACTGTAAATCTGTAATAATATATTTATTATTGTTCAGTGTTGACTAAACATTTTTGTTTTGTTTGGGAACTATGAAGAAATGTGGCGCATATAACCAAGAACGATCACCTGAGTGTATGGAATGGTGCCGTGGCCGTTACTCAACCGGCAAAACTCGGTTAAACCGGAGCTTTTGCCTCTTTGACCTCTTAGTTAGTTCACTTTTTCCAACGGCAGTTAAAATTGCAGTAGCGAATATTAAAATCAATTTAAATTTTAAAGATACTAGGTTCAATATTATAGTGGCTATCTTTTTCGAATTCAGGATCAAATAAAGTAAAGGATAAATGATAGTACCACAAGTCAAAAGGAAAAAGAAATTCTGGCTTTTTTTTTTTTTTTTTTTTTTTTTTTTAAAAAAAAAAATAAAAAAAAAAAAAAAAAAAAATTTTGGTTTTTTTTTTTTTTTTTTTTTTTTTTTGATAGAAGAAAACATTGCATTATAGAAAACAAGAAAACGAGGAAATTATGATTTTTTTTTTTACTCAGAAACCTCCTTTATCATTAGGGTGAATTTTTTTTAACTTTGTCCTCGAAAATAGCATGTTATACGGTCAATGTATGGACGCATGTGAATTTTTGGCTCTAGCATTATCATAGATTTTTACATGTTTTTGGCTTTAGAAAATTCAAATTTTAAGACTTCACAATCTACAAAAAAAAAATATATATATATATATATTATTGTAACCGAGACAGATGTTAGTAATTCCTCTTTGTATTGCTTGGATACGTCACTCTTCCATCAAACACCACTTCTCCTTCCTCGATTTTTTCGTCTACACTTTGATCTGACACAATGTCACATTCTTCTTCATGGATCTCATTCTTGTTCGGCCTTTAGGTTATCATCTACACTTTCATCTGACACAACATCTTCAACTTTTTCTTCTTGGATCTCATCCTTCCTCGATTTTTTCGTCTACACTTTGATCTGACACAATGTCACATTCTTCTTCATGGATCTCATTCTTGTTCGGCCTTTAGGTTATCATCTACACTTTCATCTGACACAACATCTTCAACTTTTTCTTCTTGGATCTCACCTACGTTATCATCTAGTGACACCACATCTTCAACTTTTCCTTCCTTTAATAACCTAGGGAAATCAATCAGAGCCCTCTTCTCAGTCGCATCAAGTGCAGCTTCTAGCTTCGCAAACTTTTGAGTTTTCACCGGAATTTCAGGATTCTTCACCTGGCGGATACATAGAGGAATTTCCCACTTTTGCTGTTCTTTAAGGCTTGGGGGGGGGGGAGGGGGCTGTTCTTTAAGGCTTGGGGGGGGGGGAGGGGGGGGAGAGATACCAAGGCACTGTTTTGGCCTGTTGTGGAGCCTGTTGTGGTGCAACTGGAGAACCAAGGTTCAAGAGGATCGGTTACCTTATCTATGATAGTAGTTACTCTTTTCGAATTCAAAGGTTTCTCTTCTCTCTTATTTCCCATGCAAAAGTCATCAGATTTACGACTAGTAGTTTGACTTGGCCTAATCTCAAAAACACGAATCTTTCGTCCTGAATCTTTTGAGTGAAAAGGTTTTAGTCTGGGAGAATCGCACTCTGAGGACGGTTTCTCTTCTTTTTATTTCCCATGCAAAAGTCATCAGATTTACCACTAGTAGCTTGACTCGGCCTAGTCTCAAAATCACGAATCTTTCATCCTGAATCTTTTGAGTGAAAAAGTTTCAGTCTGGGAGAACCACGCTCTGAGGACGGTTTCTATTCTTTCTTATTTCCCATGCAAAAGTCATCTGATTTACCACTAGTAGCTTGACTTGGCCTAGTCTCAAAATCACAAATCTTTCGCCCTGAATTTTCTCCCATGTCACGCATTTTAGGCTATTTAGTATGTGAATTGAAATGTGAATTGAAAATGAAAAAGACATAAAAAGTGGTAAATATAATGATTCCGCGAGGATCCGTTGATTGCGGTGGGGATAAAAGAAGCTAATGACAAAGGAGGCTTGTCCGTTTTGAGTTTTGACCCCATTGTCTTTCTCTTTCTCGAGTATTATTTTCAAACTTACTAATTTGTTGTTTTTTTTCTCTAGACTTGAATATGATCGAAAACAAATGGATCGTCTTTATGTAAGTTTCATGGTATATATATTTTTTAAACTTTTATTAAAAAGAGGACCTAACTTTTTAGTTGATTAATGTAAAACCATAGCAATGAAGTGCTACGTTGACTCAAAGGCATAAACAAAATCGGTTGGGGCCTATTTATTTTGTTAGTATAGGAAATCACCTTTTTCACTTTATATATATAGAAATATCAAAAGAAAATTTCACTTTATATATAAACACTCACCAATAAGGCCTTCATAATTGTATTTGATAAATCAAACTTGCTTACTTTCTTTTTCCCTTTTTAAGAGCATCTCCAACCATGACTTCAAATCTTCAAATTTGAAGTTTTTTTCTCTCCAACAACAACTTCAGAACTTCAAATTTTGAAGTTCTCAAAATCCAACTTCATATTTGAGTTGACTCCAAAATTTGAAGTCTTTATTTTTTAGTCCCTATAATTATATATTTATTACAAATAAAGCATAATATGGAATATATTCAATACATTACAATTATAAACATATTCCATTCCGTAATATGGAATGAGTTACTTTTTCATGAGGAATGTATTATTACTTCATAAAGCTAATTGCAAAACGTTACATCTAATTAAAGTTTTATCTTTTTTTTTTTCTTTTTTTTGTCAAGAAATTTTTATCTTTTCATATATTATTTTATTATTTTTTTAATAACCACATTATTTTTTCTAGGTGAAATGATTCAAAAAATAGGTTTTAATTGCTTTTTTAGTTTCAATATTTTCTTTAATTTATAATATACTTAATTATTTTATTAGTTTCAATATTTTCTTTAATTTATAATATACTTAATTATTTTAAAAATAATATAATAATTTCTTAACAATATATAATAGCTTGTTCAGATCGAATGAATTCACGGGTATTACTATTAACGATGAAGTCTAAATCTTTTAGCAATATCTGATCATCTCCCAATTTTTCTTTTAGAGTCTAAATCTTTTAGCAATATCTGATCATCTCCCAATTTTTCTTTTAGAACCAATTTCTTTGCTTGATTGTTGACACGTGATTGAGCTATTTCAAAACTCTTGTCCCTACCCGATTTGAAGATTTTTTGGCTCGTAATCTAAAGATATTTTAATATATTAAAAATAACATCAAGGACTATTGTGCAAAATATAAAATATTTGAAGTTTGGTTTTGAAGTTGAACTATTGGAAAATTTTCAATAAAACTTTAAATTTAAAAATAACATCAAGGACTATTGTGCAAAATATAAAATATTTGAAGTTTGGTTTTGAAGTTGAACTATTGGAAAATTTTCAATAAAACTTTAAATAAAACTTTAAAGTTACCCTTAGAGATGCTCTGAAGGCTATATGTTGCTCTATCAATATTTGGGAGCAAAAATATCGTAACAAAAAAATGGAATCTACGTACAACAAAAAAAAGAAAAAAAATTAAGATATTATTTAGTCTTTGATTAATTTTTCTCAAGAGTGATTACAACAAGTAAAACTCAGAAGAAGCGACCATTAGTATTGGCAGGCTTAAACGAAGTGAGATTCCTATAATTCAGCCACGGTTTTTCCCATACAATCGCCATGTAGTTCTTAGCCTCTTCGCCGTCTTCATTAGCCGCCAATATAAGCCGGTAATTCGTACCAGCAACCACTTGAGTCTCGCCGCTAACAACCGCCTCGAACTCGAGTCTAGATTTGCTCTGTTTGTCATACTCAGTGACCGCGAATTGGCCGATCTCTACGACGTGAGGATCTTTAACATCGCTGATGGGACTCCAATTCACATTGTTTTTAGTGTAGAAAAGTATAGTCTTAACTTGCCCCAAAAAAAAAAAGGTATAATCTTAACTTGGAAAAAGCTGGCAGGTATAGAAGAAACAAATTATCCAAGAAAGAAATTAGATGAACCGCAATTTTCGAGAAAACGACATATTTAGTCCTCGAAATATGGATATAGTGTCAGATAGTTCTGGCTCTATGATATCATTTATTTCTCCCTCGATATAATTACTTTTAAATTTTGACATGATAATTAGATCCGAATTAAACTTTAACATTTATTTCCCCTTTCATATAACTACCTTCAAACTTTGACATGATAATAAGACCCAAATTGAACTTTAACATTTATTTTTCCCTCGAATCAAACCACGTCAAATCGATACGGAGGATTAAATTGAAGGTGAGGTTTTAATTCGGGTCTAATTATCATGTCAAAGTTTGAAAGTAGTTATATCGAGGTGAAAATAAATTATATCATAGAACCAAGACTATCTGGCACTATATACTATACTTCGAAGACTAAATATGTTGTTTTTCCAAAATTATTAGATGAAGTATCAAGCTTTAGACATCCAACATTGGGATCTTACCCTATTTTTTAGGATAGTTAACACCCGTCCGACGGTTTCGCTTTCTAAAAGCACATTTCCATCGTGTAGAGAGGATAACTTGTGTCTAAGCTTTTCATCAAGCTTTGACATCACAAACAACAAATGAGACAATCCTGATTGGACGTCTCGAAACTGTACTATTTGGTGATATCCTTAGTGATTTAAACCTTATAGTTTGAGATGATAACCTTAGTGATTATCAGCAAAACTCTATGTTATCCGAAGATCTATCCCATACTTTTAGAACTTATGACTTGGTTACTCAGTGTTCAAAACTCTATGTTATCCGAAGATCTATCCCATACTTTTAGAACTTATGACTTGGTTACTCAGTGTTTTAAACTTTTCTTTTAGAGTTTGAAAAGGTTTACTCTTCACTATTGTAACATTCACTTTTCTTTTAAAGTTTGAAATAGTTTACTTTTCACTGTTATAACGTTCACTGTTGTTGAAACAAAGTAACTTTTATTGAATAAATGAATATATATACTTGAAGTCCAGAAAATTCAAAAATTGGAGACATTTGTAATTACCTAACTCATTCTACATGTCAGATAACTAAAGCTGATGCACAATTAATGAAAATTTGAAACGTTTAATCGGTTTGGAAGCATATGCATAATATAAGGCTGAATATATGAAAATTTTAAGTTTACAAAATAGTTATGTAATTTTTTTATTTTCTTTGCTTTTCTTATTGATATTTATAGAATTTTATTTTCAAACATTATTTTCTGATTTTTGTATCTAAATATGATTTAATATATTTTAAAACTAATGAATATATAACTTATATTTTCTAAAAACTTAATTAAAGGATTTAGTTTGAATTGTATGAATATATAAAGAGTATATTATAATATTCTAATAGCATCTATAATTATAATTAAAGGATTTAGTTTGAATTGTATGAATATATAAAGAGTATATTATAATATTCTAATAGCATCTATGATTATTATGTTTTTATTTTTTTCTGTGATTTATTTGTTGTTAGATTTTTATGGATTTAATAGTTAATTCAAATCAAATGTTAATTTTATCTTTAATTTTTTAATTACAATATTTTTGTTAAATGTAATATAATATTATTTTTTATTACAATGACATGTTTGTAAATAAAGTCCGTGAGAGTGATTATGGCGACGACACCTAATACTTTTTGCATCTCAAATAATATATAGAGAATGATTAAGAAGATAATGATTTAATAATTTAACATATATATCATTTGTCTTTAAAAGTAGCAGATTCTTGTCTAAATATGGCATACTAAATCTTCAATAATTTATGTTTTAAGATTCATGTCCAAAATATTTAGTTTTAAAAATGGTAGTAAATGTTTAGTATATAATTATTGAAAACCAATGAGCATTCACAAAATGGTAAATATAGATTTTCCAATATATTTATGCACATATGTAAATATATATATATATCCAATGAGCATTCACAAAATGGTAAATATAGATTTTCCAATATATTTATGCACATATGTAAATATATATATATATATGGAAGCATAGCCATAGATTGGTTTCAAACAACAAAAACTAATATTGTGTTATTCTCCAAAAAAATAAAAATGGTTTTAAAGATGAAGATGATGGTTCTCATGTCGTTCTTGCTCATGCATCTAATTTCTTCTTCGGGTATGTAGTTTAATTTGTCCACTAAAACTTATCTCTTTTTTCTTTTTTTTACATTTCCTAATCTCTCTACTATTTTTGATGATTTATAATCCACAAAAGAAAAAAATTTCACTGATTTTTTAGATGATACAAGTAAAAATCTCGTAGTTGCACTGTTCTTTCTCTGAAGAATGCATTGATATTATCATATTGTACTTAAATCATCGAGATTTTCGTGAAATTTTAACAGATATCCATATTCTATCATTTTCGTATTGATAATGTAGGGAAATCTTCTTTTTGTTTTGAAATTTTAAGTGGTTTGATAAAAAAAAAATTATTGATAATTTTTGACGAATTTTCAATTTTTTTCCAAAAAATTAAAAATCTATCATGTAAAGATTTCTCTCATTAGGGATTGAAGAGGGTCATGGAGATATATCATTTACTCACACCTACCAAACTTCCTTAGAAACTGTGAGCAATCTCGATAATAGAAACGCATATTTTCATATATTCTTTTCTTTTTATATAATGAATTAATGATTAATAATAAACATTTACAGTCAGTTAAAAAGAAATCAATATATGATAATAGGTATTATTTTTTTTATCAAAATAAGAAAGTTCCATAAAATTTGATTTTCTACCATATACTCTTGTTCCACAATATTTAATTTTGAGTAATTAATTAGTTTTATATAATTTACTTATACTAAAAATCTTAATTTAAAAATTGCTTTCTATTTGATTTTTAATAATTAATAACGTAAATTTTAATGTTAAAATATTTTTTAAAATAGATATAAATTATGCTTTTTAATTTGTGGGTAAAATGTGAAAAAAAAATTTTAATGTTAAAATATTTTTTAAAATAGATATAAATTATGCTTTTTAATTTGTGGGTAAAATGTGAAAAAAATCAACTATTATAGAACAAATGAAGTAATTGTTAATATGTAATACAGGACAAAGAAAGTATTCCGAAGTTTATGGATTATCCTGGAACAGGTGCAAATCCAAGTCACGACCCAACACAGCCTGGTTATGGTTATCCTCCTCCACCACCGCCACCACCGCCTCCGATGAACTAAGAACCAATAATGAAGTTAAAATCTGAAATATGATTATGCAATATGTATCGTCAAACCAATCAATGAAATAAATAAAATGTTATATATATGAGTTTGTTTATTTTATCTTAGTTATCAATATGGTAGACTTATGATTCACCAAATCTGACATTAAAGTTAAAAGTATTTAAAAGTAAAATAATTTCAAAATAATATATTTTGAAGAAATATCACATTGTAATTTTAGGATTGGTAAATAAAATTAAACTTTTTAAAAAAATAGTGCCCACAAATTTGATGCACCATTAATGAAAATTTGAAATGCATTCATCCATTTGTAAACGTATGCATAAAATCAGGTTTGAATCGTTTGATTATAACTATGTATCGGTTTAAATTGACTTACAGAACCGAAAAAACAGTTAAACGAACCAAGTTTGATTATAACTATGTATCGGTTTAAATTGACTTACAGAACCGAAAAAACAGTTAAACGAACCAATTTTTGGTTTAATTGAACTAAAAATTAAAACCAAATAAACGGAGTGTCCATGATTTTTGGTGACGATTTCATATGCCATTTGAGAATGTATAGAAAAAACAACATTAAATGATTTCAATTGGAACCCCCAATTTGTTATTCATCCATAACTACTTGAAGCAAATTCTCATAATTCTTCTGCCATTGATCATTCATCTCGAACAATCTTTTATATCCAAGTTTCAGTCTTTCCATTTCCATCTCTGTTGCTGCAGAGCCTTGTTGCTGAAACATCACAAACCCAAGAACATCTAAGGTTTTGGTTCATTTTACCAAAGTAATACTGAGAGGAACATACAAACCTGAAGTTCTTTAATGTGCTCGTCAATAAGATTAGCACTGAGGAAAGAATATCCAAAAGGAACATCAGAAGATGGTGTCGGATCAACGATAGCAATACCATCCATAGGATCTTCTCCTGATCTTTCGTATTTTTCTAAAGGAGGTGGCATCAAAGAACCATGTCTTTTCCAAGAAGATTGTGATTTATTTGAATTAGCTACAATTGTTCTCCTAACAACTTGAATATTGTTCACAGGACCTACACGAAAACAATTGAGAAATCTTTTTGTGGAAGTAAACCTCAAATAGAACGAAATGCTAACCAAAAAGAAATACCTTTTCCATGGCCAAAAGTTTGTTTGTGGAAGTAAACCTCAAATAGAACGAAATGCTAACCAAAAAGAAATACCTTTTCCATGGCCAAAAGTTTGAACAATGCGACGTGATTTGGTATCCCAAACACAAACCCCACCATCTTCTGATCCAGATATCAAAAGATTTCCTTTTGCGCAATAAGCTAAGCAAGTAACAGCTTTACTGTTCCACAAAACATAAGACACATAGTTTAAATTGAGCTAAAGGTTGCTCATTCAAATCCATCATAGTAGAAAATAAGATGCAACATGTTTAGAGATATTTAATAAAGCAGCTTGTAATCAAGAACTACTAAAAGCTAAAATGTTCAAATATATAAGAGATTTCATAACACCATCTTAGTCAAAAGATCACTACGAGCTATTGTTCAGATAAGATATTATGACTAAAAAGATGTTAAACAAAAGAAGAAGATATTGTGATTAGTATTGTTGACTATGGTTATGATTATTAGGAATGGGAAGTACCTTTGTTCTGATACTGAACCAAGAAATTGTGTACAATAGTCACTTGTGGAATTAATCACACCAATATAAATCTTACTGTCGTTGCCACCAGCATAAAACACAGACCCGGCAGGGTCCAATGCAAGCGCATTGATGGCTGAAGGAAAGATGATATTTTTCAACAATTTCCCTTGTGACAGGCTCCAGACCTATGGGTTTACCAATCCAACCAATGTCATGAAATAAAAAAGCTATATCATGTGACAGGCTCCAGACCTATGGGTTTACCAATCCAACCAATGTCATGAAATAAAAAAGCTATATCAGCAACTTATCACTGTCAAAGATCGAGACTTTCATATTCGAACAATGAACAAAAAACCTATATTAAAATGAGTCTCATCAACAAATCGATCTGTCTACCTTTCTATGCTTAAGGATCTAACTTTATTAACAAATGTGTATGATTAGTGATCCAAATAAGTACCTTGCAAGTCATATCTTCTGAAGCAGAAATTATCATAGCATTACATCCTCCATAGTCTACGACAATGTCAGTTACAGACTTTGTATGCTCATTCAAAAGGTGTTCATAGAGATTATGCCCTTGCAGCCTATGGAAATCATCAAATAGCCTAACCAATCACAAAGAGCAAGGAATCAGAAGACAATGCCTTACAAAAATAATGAAACAGAGCATGATAATTACAGAAGCAAAGGTTTAACCTTATGAGAGGCCACACTTTAACAGAATTATCTTTAGATCCTGAGATCAACAAAGAATCATCTCCAGAGAACACCAAGCATGTTACAGATTGATAATGACCACGCCACTTCTTTAGCAACTTCCCTGTAGCAACCTAATTTCATACCATTAGAATAAATTTATTTTAGCAATTGAAATTTTAAAAGCTTAATCACTAGAATTGTAGAAATCTTACCTCCCAAAGATAAATATCTCCAGAGGTTCCACCACCAACTATGTAAGTTCCTTCATTGTTTGCTTTAAGAGCAACTATTGATTCCACTGGGAAGCTTCTTACTTCAGCTTGAGGCTACAATCAAACAAGTTTTAATCCAAAGAAAACAAAAAAGTAGTGACTCAAGTTTGTGAATGAGAATGATTCAATAAACCTTATTCCAAGACCAGTAAAAAATCGAGCCAGATGAAGCAGATTCTTTACGGAGTTGAGAGGCGGCTCAATAAACCTTATTCCAAGACCAGTAAAAAATCGAGCCAGATGAAGCAGATTCTTTACGGAGTTGAGAGGCGGCCAGGAATTTTTCGCCGACGGCGGTGAGACCGTGCGCCGGAGATGCACACTGCTTAAATCGAAGCTGCTCTTTCCCGGATTTCAAATCCCAACATCCAATTCCGCCATCGATTGATGATGAAGCAATTATAGAAATCTCCATAGCACAGAAAGAGAAAGAGAGAAAGAGAGAAAGAGAAACTGATTCCAATCCCGAGTTTTGTAATATCTAAAATTTTTGGGTTTATGTTATTAAAAAGATTAGGTTATGAAGTCGTTATTGGAATCGGTTCTGCTTATTTCAAATCTGGGAATGCTGTAACCCTAATGGGCCAAGTGGGCCACAGGTATCCACAGGTATCAATTCAAATTCTGCTTCATGGGCCTTTATAAAAATATTACTATGGATATATGGAAAGCCCAGCAGATATTATTACCCTTTCCAAAAAGATTACATCATAGGCTTTTAAGTTTTCAATGTGTTTCAAATTGTTCCTTGGTGAGACTTTTAGCCTTATCGAGAGAGATTTTCTATCATCTCTATAGAGAGAAAATTTTATCACCATCAGGTCAAGATAGTTGCAGGTCTTCTTATAAAGATAATTTTACAGTCCGACAGTTTAAACCATATCGGACACATTTCCTTGGCATTTTTATATGGAGTATTATATATGTATATGATAATATATATAATGGTGGTAAGAGAGACACTTGATCGAATGTGACAGGCTCCAGACCTATGGGTTTACCAATCCAACCAATGTCATGAAATAAAAAAGCTATATCAACAACTTATCACTGTCAAAGATCGAGACTTTCATATTCGAACAATGAACAAAAAACCTATATTAAAATGAGTCTCATCAACAAATCGGTCTGTCTACCTTTCTGTGCTTAAGGATCTAACTTTATTAACAAATGTGTATGATTAGTGATCCAAATAAGTACCTTGCAAGTCATATCTTCTGAAGCAGAAATTATCATAGCATTACATCCTCCATAGTCTACGACAATGTCAGTTACAGACTTTGTATGCTCATTCAAAAGGTGTTCATAGAGATTATGCCCTTGCAGCCTATGGAAATCATCAAATAGCCTAACCAATCACAAAGAGCAAGGAATCAGAATATAAGACAATGCCATACAAAAATAATGAAACAGAGCATGATAATTACAGAAGCAAAGGTTTAACCTTATGAGAGGCCAAACTTTAACAGAATTATCTTTAGATCCTGAGATCAATAAAGAATCATCTCCAGAGAACACCAAGCATGTTACAGATTGATAATGACCACGCCACTTCTTAAGCAACTTCCCTGTAGCAACCTAATTTCACCCAATAGATCAAATTAGCAATTGAACTCATATAAGCATAATCACCAGAAGTGAAATTAGTTGTAAAAATCTTACCTCCCAAAGATAAATATCTCCAGAGGTTCCACCACCAACTATGTAAGTTCCTTCATTGTTTGCTGTAAGAGCAATTATTGATTCCACCGGGAAGCTTCTTACTTCAACTTGAGGCTAAAATCAAACAAGTTTTAATCTAAAGAGAGAAAAAAAAAAAGCAGTGATTCAAGTTTGTGAATGAGAGTGATTCAATAAACCTTATTCCAAGACCAGTAAAAAATCGAGCCAGATGAAGCAGATTCTTTACGGAGTTGAGAGGCGGCGAGAAATTTTTCGCCGACGGCGGTGAGACCGTGCGCCGGAGATGAACACTGCTTGAATCGAAGCTGCTCTTTCCCGGATTTCAAATCCCAACATCCAATTCCGCCATCGATTGATGATGAAGCAATTATAGATTTCCCGGATTTCAAATCCCAACATCCAATTCCGCCATCGATTGATGATGAAGCAATTATAGAGATCTCCATAGCACAGACAGAGAAAGAGAGATAGAGAAACTGATTCCAATCCCGAGTTTTGTAATATCTAAAGTTTTTGGGTTTATGTTATTAAAAAGATTAGGTTTATGAAGTCGTTATTGGAATCGGTTCTGCTTATTTCAAATCTGGGAATGCTGTAACCCTAATGGGCCAAGTGGGCCACAGGTATCAATTCAAACTGTTTCATGGGCCTTTATAAAAATATTACTATGGATATATGGAAAGCCCAGCAGATATTATTAGCCTTTCCGAAAAGTCATAGACTTTTAAGTTTTCAATGTGTTTCAAATTGTTCCTTGGTGAGACTTTTAGCCTTATTGAGGGAGATTTTCTATCATCTCTATAGAGAGATAATTTTTTGTTCCTTGGTGAGACTTTTAGCCTTATTGAGGGAGATTTTCTATCATCTCTATAGAGAGATAATTTTATCACCATCAGGTCAAGATAGTTGCAGGTCTTCTTATAAAGATAATTTTACAGTCCGACATTTTAAACCATATCGGACACATTTCCCTGGCATTTTTAAATATTATATATGTATATGATAATATATATAATGGTGGTAAGAGAGACACTTGATCGAAAGAGAAAAAGTGAGAATTGAATCCAATGGATTATCATTACAATTTACAATGATTCACCCCTATTTGTCTAAGGTGAGATGAATATGTCA
>CM071718.1:5317626-5328710 GCA_036630335.1 Physaria fendleri | reverse complement strand
TTTAGTACGGTTTCAAGGCATTGCCTTCTATTCTTATTCATTGCTATTTTTGGTTAGTTAGGCTATTCGCGATGATATCCAGGAGCAGCAAGGGAACACTCTTTATGTACACAATTTTAGTTAGCATACAACCTCTGTAACTGATTTTGTTATAGTGAGGGGCAGATCCAGAAAATTATTTTGATGGGGGCAAAAATAATTTCTTCCTAAAACAATGGGGTCATATATATAAATATTTTAATAAAAATTGAAATATTTGAGAAATATATAAAGAAAAATAAAAATAAAAATTTTTGGACTGGGGGCATATGCCCCCACCTTGTCCAACGTGCGTCCGCCGTTGGTTATAGACAATGTAGACTGCAGTGCTATGATAGTTTCTCCTTCTGAAGATCATACTTGCAAGGTACTTATTTGGATCACAAATCTTTTACATTTCTTAACTGCTATAAAGGTAACAGGAATTGTTGCTTTGTATACTCTAAAACTGATAAACATGACACAATAGAGTATCCAAAAAAATAATTTGATAATGATAATGAAAACATGACACAATAGAGTATCCAAAAAAATAATTTGATAATGATAATGATAATGATGTAGAATTTTGGGATGATAAAAATGCGGGTAAGCGGTTGAATCAAGGAGGAACGGAGGTAAAAATCGTGATTTTTTTTTTTCATAGTGAAAATCGTGGAACTGGATTCCACAACAAATACTTTTCTCATAACCCTAAACCCCTCCACACAAGCACCCAATGCAAATAAAAGATACTTAAACCTGTTATCTTCGTCTACTTCCACGTAGGTAAAAGTACCCGGATTGCATATGGAAAAAGAGAAGCTATGAAGATACTCACAGGCAACGAAACGGATGAAGACAATAAATTTGTACATCGAAGTGTTTTAGGGGAAAAAAAAAAAAAATCTTTTGCCGACGTGGCATGCCTTAGAATGTAAAGTGAACTGCGCTATTATAGTAATAGATTATGGTATGTGAACTTTTGTGACTGAGTTTTGTTATCAATTTTGTGTGTGTTTTTGATGCATCTTCGCTACAATGCCAAACAGATACATAATCTTGCCGTACTTTTGTTGCAAGAGCCAAGTAAGATGTGAGCGATCGAGAGAGTAAGAAGCTTAGCAAGATGTGAGCGATCGAGAGAGTAAGAAGCTTAGCAAGATGCTAAGTCACAATCTCAAGGTTAGGCAGAGTAGTAATCCAGGAGTGCATTTTTATAGATGGGTGAAGTATTTTGTTTTTGATGATTAGAAGAGGGTGTGGGTGATCGCTCTATGGTTAGGTGTTATGGTCGGGCTGTTTACGTGGAATTTCATGCAGTATTGACAAAAATCTTCTTACTAAGTTATGGTAAATTGTGTTAGTATAGCTAAAAGAGATGTAGAGACACTTAAACATGGCTATGGTTTTCTTAAAACTGTGTAGGAACACCATTACTTGGCTCCAACTAAAACCAAGGTAAGAGCTATTGTTCCTTTCAATGAAAGCTTGGATTTTCACAAGGTAAATGTTTTAGTTTACTGCAAGACTAATAATGGAAGTTTCGGATAACTTATGGTTGAATCTTACACATGTCATAGCACTAGCAATTTCAATTGGAGTTGGAATCCATGCTAAAACTCACTTAGCCTGCGATTTTCCCTGGTTGATAGCCACAGATGATTTTCATCTTTGTTGATTTCAGGAACTCAAGATGGATCTGCTAGAGTTTGGTCTTTAATAAGGTTAACATCTTTGTTGATTTCAGGAACTCAAGATGGATCTGCTAGAGTTTGGTCTTTAATAAGGTTAATCCTTTGCTTATTCTCATGTCTGTGTTTTTAGTACGGTTTCAAGGCATTGCCTTCTACTCTTATTCATTGCTCTTTTTGGTTAGTTAGGCTATTTGATGATATCTAGGAGCAGCAAGGGAACACTCTTTATGTACACAATTTTAGTGAGCATACAACCTCTGTAACTGATATTGTTATAGCTAATGGAGGATGCAATGCTATGATAGTTTCTGCTTCTCAAGATCATACTTGCAAGGTACTTACTTGGATCACTAATCTTTTACATTTCTTTAGTGCTATAAAGGTAACAGGAATTGTTGCTTTGTATACTCTAAAAATGATAAAGTTCTTGAAACATGACACAATAGAGCATCCAAAAAAATAATTTGATAATGATGTAGAATTTTACCAAAACCTTTCTCTACTCCAAATTTGATTTTGGAAGTTGGAAATTTTCTTAAGTAATAATAGTTTTGATCCGTTGATTACATCAGTAAATAGCTTAATACAACAATTATTTTATTCTAATGACTAAGAAACACATATATTTGATTTAACGTGTGTTTCTCTTCTTCTCTGGTTAGCAACTTGCTTCACATGTGTTGTTTGATGTACACGTAAGAGCTGTTGGTGATACTCACATCGACGATCATCCATTCAAATGAAGATGTTGCTATTGCCTTGGGAACTCTTAAGTGACCTACTGTTTCTTTTATCTATTGAGTATGTTAATTCTGTAACATTCATTAGATATTATATTTGTAATTACTATTTTGTTTCTGTCAGGCTTTGTGAAAGGCACTTGAACAGCGGAAGGGATGATAAAAATGCGGGTAAGCGGTTGAATCAAGGAGGAACCAAAGGAAAAGGTTCTTTTCTTTAACCATCTTTGTAATTTATGCAATTTTGTAGCTTTTCCTAACTGTTACTTTCTTTCGCAGGGTATTCTACGCTGGGTCACTGAATCTTCCCCAGGAAAAGAGCCCATAAAGGTTGAAGTCCAGTTATTTGAGAAACTCTTTAATTCTGAGGTATTCGTTAGTAGCTTTTGTTTTTAGTCAGAAACTTTTCTTTCCCTTGGCTAAATTGTATATCATCACAACAGAACCCGACTGAACTCAACTATGATTGGCTTACGGATATTAACCCCAACTCCAAAGTGGTAATTTCTGGTGCATATGTTGTATCAACTCTCGAAGATGCTGTGGTTGGGGACACATTCCAGTTCGAGAGGCTAGGTATTTTCTGTTTCATAATCATAGAACTTGCTTGCAATTTTGAAACACTGATACAAATGTTAACCATAACTTGTGAAGTTGTTATGGGATGCATTAGGTTATTACACGGTAGACAAAGACTCAAAGCCAGGAAGACTTGTGTTTAACCGGACGGTTACACTCGGAGATAGCTATGGGAAAAAAAGACTCAAAGCCAGGAAGACTTGTGTTTAACCGGACGGTTACACTCGGAGATAGCTATGGGAAAAGTGGGAAGTAAAAACAACACTCCACCCATATTTATCACTTTTTTGCTCAAAACTCCGTAAAAGGATTTATAACAGTAAATTAAATCGGTTGGTCTGATACGCATTTTCTGAAACTGTTATTTTATTTGGTTTCTTAAATGGCCAGAAACAAAAAAAAAAATGATGTCAATATTTTCAAAGAAATACTGTTTTACAATATATAAATGTGATAAATTGTATTTGAAACATATATACCTTTGTGAAATTAATTTGTAACATTCTATACTGGAATATGAAAAGAATGATTTTGTATCATATATTCTACGATGAATATATCTGTTTCGTTAAACCAATTAAAATTGATAAGACTTCAACTGAACTCTATTTTTAATTAAAAACTAATTTTTTCACTTAAAAAGTCAAGATACTCTTAACATTTATATAAAATTTGAGAATTTAAATTATTTTTACGATGAATGCTAGCTCACGCCGCCAAAGAGGGAAATCAATCTCAGAAGACGTTCTAGTTACTGTGATGGGGTTAAGTTTTACGGCGGAGACAGAAGTAACGGCTTGTGTATACACATGAATGGCTAGTACTAATACTAATAATACTTGAGCCATTGGTTTCATTAGTTTGTAGACTCTCCCATCCATATCAATCTTTCAAGAAAAACAAAAATGAGGGTTTTGGGTTACATATGAGCCTCATCGATCAATACATTTATAGGTTTATACAAATTTGATCTGGTCAACGTCTAACATCTTTATTTTTATCTAGAGACTTTTACACCCACTAGCCTTCTTCCTTTCTATATTTACATCCAATGGCCTTGGGCAAAAAAAATAACACCCAATGGCCCAAATTTTTTCTTTTTTGCACATGTTTTCATTTTTTTGTACACACATGAGGTCCATTTTTGAAATTTAAAAAAGATTAAGGCCATTGTGTGTAAATGTTTCTTTTATCTATTATAATGTACCGACTAGACCGGATTAGAGGAATTTGTGGAAGTCAAAACATATCATAAATGAGAACATTATATATTTTACGAATCTTTTTGAGTTTCATACGAAATTGAATTCAAATTTTTTTTTTTACCAAGGGTTGACCATTTATTTTTCAATATTACGTATTTCTATTTTATGGTAAAAACACGCAAACGTGTGATGTTTCGTGCCTTGACTATTCAAACCGAGCTTATAATAATGTGTCAACTCTAATTATATATGGATAGATTATAAAATCTAAGTTTTTTTTGTGTGGAATAGATAATCATCTGAGAGAAGCTGCTTGAAATTTCAAATCCTGAATATAATAACAGTCAAATTAATGAAACATTTGTGTTTATCAATTAATGAAACAGTCAAACTAATTTACTTTCGAATCGTTTTAGTAAAAGCCACAACACAAACTCCTTTATCAATTTTTTTAAAAGCTTCATAACAAAAAGGCTTTAAGATAACTTTATACAGGTTTGGAAAAAAAAGCTTCATAACAAAAAGGCTTTAAGATAACTTTATACAGGTTTGGAAAAGCCCAATTGTTTTGGGCTTGGCTCTTATGTTTCTATAGAATTACGGCCCGTAACATAAAGACTCTAACCCAATAAGAAGGTCTCAGTCTGTTACTATGTTAAGAAACGATCTCACCCATGTACATTTATATTTGGTGTAACATATCATATAGTAATCACTTATCTTTCAATATATACAATGGATTTCAATTGTTTTCTAGAGCCTAATCTATAAACGCAGCAATTTTACTAGAAGGATCGTGATGTTTAACTGCTGCAAGTTCAAAAAAGTCAACACCAAATGTTGAAAAGTTTGTCATTTCAATATGTTTATAGTCCTAATCAGAAAAATAAACATAAAATATAGATAATTTTTCATTAGTGTACTTTGCACTTTTTAATTTTTTTGTTTAAAATTTAAACATATAATTGTAGATTATTTAAATAAATCAACCATGCAACCACCTAAGAAATTTTACATTTTATTGGGAAAGATATTTTTACTGTTATAAATTTGAATAAATCCAATTTCACATATAATGTTTAAGAAAAATATATATGTATCCTAAAGCGTCACTTTTAGGGGTAATTACGCCATTTCCGTTATTGTCCTAATAAAGTTAGCTGTCTCCTCTAACCTCCCACCCCGCAAATCTGAGATAATCCCCAAAGCTCACTTCTGCAACTACCTTTCTCTTCTTCTTCTTCTTCTCTCTAAAAAGCTTTTCACACGGTTTCATACTTCCCGGAGAAGCGGCGAGGACATTCACATTATCTACGAGTCATCATTCTTTCTATTGGATCTGTTTGTGTATACCACTCGCGATTTCATTTTGGTGAGTTTCATGGATTCTGATTCGTGTAGAAGCCTCTCAATAGTGTTCTTCTACTGATTTATCTCATTCTTTTTCTCGATTATACTTTTATTGTATCTCAAATGATTGGTAATTGTTGGAGATTTTAGAATTCTGTAAATTAGGGTTTTCTTCTGCATTCTTTATTTGTTTGGTTAAATTCCAGAAGAAATGAGATTATATGAGTACTCCAGAAATTGATTTTTGGATGAGAATCGGAATTTGCAGTAATGAAATTGGTTATATCATTTTGTTCTCATTTATTTTGGAAAGAGATTATTGTTTAAACGGTTCTTTAATTTGTTCGTATTAGAATTGTGCTCTGAATGTTTGTATCTACTAAAGGATTTTGATTGTGATGAAATGTATTTTGTTTCAGCCAATGCTGAAGTCTGGTAAAAAATGAGCGTATCGAGGACGAAACAATCGCTTGTTCCTCTTGCAACCCTAATTGGTAATGAGCTAAGGAGCGAGAAATTGGAGAAACCTTTAATCAAGTATGGTCAAGCTGCTCTTGCTAAAAAAGGAGAAGATTACTTTTTGATCAAAACTGATTGTCTGAGGGTACCTGGTGATCCATCTTCTGCTTTTTCAGTTTTTGGGGTAAGGGGATTCTTCTGTTTAGTGATGCATAGTATTCTCAAACTCAAAAGTCTCATTTAGTTTTGTTCCTTTTTTGTTTTTGTCTTCAGATATTTGATGGACACAATGGAAGTACAGCTGCCATATATACTAAGGAACATCTCCTGGACAACGTGGTGAGCGCAATTCCTCCAGGCGCAAGCAGGGAGGAGTGGCTTCAAGCTCTTCCTAGGGCTTTAGTTGCTGGCTTTGTGAAAACTGACATTGAATTTCAGCAGAAAGGTCTACGCTTATGCTCATTGTGTAAAGCCTTTTGATTTGATTTTCTTTTATCTAGTATACTCTAATCGACTAACTGTAAAGATATCTTGTGATTACAGGGGAAACTTCTGGAACAACCGTGACTTTTGTTCTAATTGATGGTTGGACTATCACGGTCGCTTCTGTTGGTGACTCCCGCTGCATATTAGACACCCAAGGTGGCGTGGTTTCTCTACTGACTGTTGATCATAGGATAGAAGAGAATGTTGAAGAGAGAGAACGTATAACTGCCAGTGGAGGTGAGGTCGGAAGGCTCAATGTATTTGGTGGCAATGAGGTATGATCATATCCAGTAAATATAAGTAAGAGTTTAACTGTGTTTTGGCTTTGGTGGGGTTTGTAATGAGTCTTCGTTCTGAATATACAATAGGTAGGTCCACTTCGATGCTGGCCTGGTGGTTTGTGTCTTTCGAGGTCCATTGGTGATACGGATGTGGGAGAATTTATTGTCCCTATACCACATGTTAAGCAAGTGAAAGTAAGCTCCCTTCCCCATCGTTCGTTTTTCATCCATTCATACTTTAGATATGAACAAAAATGTAATTTTTATCTGTACATTCAGATATCAGATGCTGGAGGAAGACTCATTATAGCTTCAGATGGTATATGGGATATACTGTCTTCTGATATGGCAGCAAAAGCTTGTCGTGGTTTATCTGCTGAACTCGCTGCTAAACTTGTCGTTAAGGTTGGTGTCTTGGTGATCAACACCATTGGTTTTATTGTGTATTTCCTCTAGTTGAGATTCCTCTTATTCTCCAAATCATATGTTTAATCAGGAAGCATTACGAACAAAAGGTTTGAAGGATGATACTACCTGTGTAGTTGTTGACATAGTTCCATCTGATCATCTGGCCTTAGCTCCTCTACTGACTGTTGATCATAGGATAGAAGAGAATGTTGAAGAGAGAGAACGTATAACTGCCAGTGGAGGTGAGGTCGGAAGGCTCAATGTATTTGGTGGCAATGAGGTATGATCATATCCAGTAAATATAAGTAAGAGTTTAACTGTGTTTTGGCTTTGGTGGGGTTTGTAATGAGTCTTCGTTCTGAATATACAATAGGTAGGTCCACTTCGATGCTGGCCTGGTGGTTTGTGTCTTTCGAGGTCCATTGGTGATACGGATGTGGGAGAATTTATTGTCCCTATACCACATGTTAAGCAAGTGAAAGTAAGCTCCCTTCCCCATCGTTCGTTTTTCATCCATTCATACTTTAGATATGAACAAAAATGTAATTTTTATCTGTACATTCAGATATCAGATGCTGGAGGAAGACTCATTATAGCTTCAGATGGTATATGGGATATACTGTCTTCTGATATGGCAGCAAAAGCTTGTCGTGGTTTATCTGCTGAACTCGCTGCTAAACTTGTCGTTAAGGTTGGTGTCTTGGTGATCAACACCATTGGTTTTATTGTGTATTTCCTCTAGTTGAGATTCCTCTTATTCTCCAAATCATATGTTTAATCAGGAAGCATTACGAACAAAAGGTTTGAAGGATGATACTACCTGTGTAGTTGTTGACATAGTTCCATCTGATCATCTGGCCTTAGCTCCAACACCCATAAAGAAACAGAACGCATTCACCTCATTTCTAGCTAGGAAAAACCTTACAGCTACCAACAACAAAAACGGGAACAAGCTCTCTGCTGTTGGAGCTGTCGAAGAATTGTTTGAAGAAGGTTCTGGATAGGTATTCATCTAGCCAAGAAATCGATATGGTAAACACTTATTCATGTTGAAGGGCTTACCTAACACGTTGTTGGTTGGGGTTTTGAAATGCAGATTGGGAAAGAATCTTCCCTCAAATACAGAAACTGGGCTTTTAAAATGTGCTGTATGTCAAACAGATGAATCTCCAGGTGAAGAAGGTTTATCAAGCAATGGGGGTCCCATCACCTCCTCAGCGTCTAATAGATGGGAAGGTCCCTTCCTATGCACAAAATGCAAGAAAAAGAAAGATGCTATGGAAGGAAAAAGACCAAGCAAAGGTTCAGTGAAAACATAAAAGCCACTTTGGTCTCTATCATAATATCTGGTAAGAAATTCTTATGTTTTCACATTTCCTAATTTACCTTCTTTTGGTGTGTTTTTTGTGAGGTAGTAAGTGTATACAAATGTTTGTAGAGAGTGAGAGAGAGACCGAAAGATCCAATTCTTATCGATTGTTTAAGATTTCCCTGGTTAGCTAACTCTACTGATGCTGACCATTATTTAGCTACGTAGATGTGTTTTTGCTTGGGAATTTGCTGATATACAGCTCTCTGCTGTTGGAGCTGTCGAAGAATTGTTTGAAGAAGGTTCTGCTGTGCTTGCCGATAGGTAATCTTCTAGCCAAGAACTCGAAATTGCAAACACTAAAGGGCTTACCTAACGCCTTAAATTATAGGGAACTTCAGATACTGATTATTGGTCTGGTGTTTTGAAATGCAGATTGGGAAAGAATCTTCCTTCAAATACGGAAACTGGGCTCTTAAAATGTGCAGTATGTCAAACAAATGAATCTCCAGATGAAGGTTTATCGAGCAACGGGGGTCCCATCACCTCATCAGCGTCTAATAGATGGGAAGGTCCCTTCCTATGCACAAAATGCAAGAAAAAGAAAGATGCAATGGAAGGAAAAAGACCAAGCAAAGGTTCAGTGACCACATAAAACCACTTTGGTCTATTCATAATCTGGTAAGAAATTCATATGTTTTCTCATTTCCTAATTTACCTTCTTCTGGTGTGATGTGTGAGGTAGTAAGTGTATACAAATGTTTGTAGAGAGAGTGAGAGAGAGAGACCAAAGATCCAATTCTTATCGATTGTTTAAGATTTCCCTGGTTTAGCTAACTCTACTGATGCTGACCATTATTTAGCTACGTAGATGATGTGTTTTTGCTTGGGAATTTGCTGATATACTCCTAACAAGACAGTTTCTAAGTTGTATGTAGTAACTAGATATTTGAATGAGACAGGAAGAAGCATCAAGATTACTAAAATCGGTGGGATAGGTACTTGGGTAAGCATCAAGATTACTAAAATCGGTGGGATAGGTACTTGGGTTCACTTGCCCACCAGCCAAGACAGCTAGTATATAAGTATATATCATTGTCAAACAGCAACGATTAAAACAAAATCACTTCTTATAATTTATATAAATACATTATAATAAAGCCATCATACTTGTGAATCATGTGATATACTAATTAATAATAAATTATAAAAAATTATCCTGTTATTCGATATCCGAAGTCGTGTAAGTAGGGTTGGGCATTTTATCCGAAACCCGAAAATCCGACCCGAACTGAACCGAAAAATAGTATTCGGGTTTGGGTTCGGTTTCACTTAGTACTCGTTCGGTTCCGATTATTTTAGATCTGCGGGTTCGGGTAATATCCGAAGAGCCGAATGGGTATCCGAAATATCCGAAATTTTTTATCTCTAAAGTATATATATGTATGTATAAATATATGGGTATAGAGTTCGGGTAATTACGGTTATTTTTTGGGATTTTGAGTTTATTTTTTGGGATTTTGAGTATTTGTGGTTACTGATTTTCGGGTATTTATGGTTACTTTTGGATATTTACGGGTACAAATAACCAAATGAACCGAACCGAATAGAAACGTTTTTTTATTTCGGTTCTTATTTAGGTCCTAGTTTTAGGTAACCAGAACCGAACCGAACCCAAATTATATAGACCCGAACCGAACTGAATCCGAGTCGGTTCCTATATAGGTACCCATTTTTATATACCGAAAGAACCAAAATCCGAATTATCCGAACCGAACCCGACCCGAATATCCGAATGCCCAGTTCCACTCGGTATAACCGACAACGTTATAAAAGGTATTATTAAAAAAAAAATCCCATAAGTGTTATAGAAAAACCCATCCTATTAATGGGCCCTTCCGTCCAAAATGGATTCTACCATGAACGCTACATGTTGCTTATATATGACTCATCTTTCAACTATTCCATCTCAAAAAAAACAAAACACAGAGCTATTAATAATCTTCTTCTCTCTTTCTCTCTTCTTCAAAATCTTTGAAGATGATGTTACCAGAAGCATGCATAGCAAACATACTCTCCTTCACAACACCATCCGACATATTCTCATCATCACCCGTCTCCTCACTTTTCCGACTCGCCTCTGATTCTGACTCTCTCTGGCAAAAGTTTCTACCTTCCGATTACAACACCATCCTCTCTAGATCAAATAATCCTCACCCCAATTTCATCACCAAAAAAGAACTCTATCGTTATCTCTCTGATTCAATTCTCATCGATAATGGCACAAAGGTTCGATTTTTGAATATCTTCCCCACCTCTTAGTTTCTAACAATTTTATAACAAAGCAAGAAAATTTAATCTGGGCATGTTACAGATTTTCAAAATCGAGAAACTTTCCGGGAAAATATCTTATATTTTATCAGCAAGAGATCTTTCAATAACTTGGCAGATTTTCAAAATCGAGAAACTTTCCGGGAAAATATCTTATATTTTATCAGCAAGAGATCTTTCAATAACTTGGAGTGATCAACGACATTACTGGTCTTGGAACC
>CM071718.1:5165534-5192566 GCA_036630335.1 Physaria fendleri | reverse complement strand
TATGATGACATTTTTGAGCTCATAAAGTCTATCACATTTTTAGGAATACATATGTGATCCAGTGGGAAATTGTAAGTATTGGAATATCTTATGAAGTTTATAGACTTGTTTTTAGTCTGTAGACTTATTTAGACAGTCTTTAGACTTATTTATGCAGTCTGTAGACTTATTCCAATATTAAGATTTATTAGGATCATATATGTATTAATCAAATGTGCTAGGATCATCATTTTAGTAACCTAAACTAATGTGGTCAATTTTGTAATTAAGTAAAGGTTAAGGGTATAATGTTATGGAATTATTTATGCGTGTGGATACATTTAGCAACTTCTAATTTAATGATGGGCTGATTAGAAATCATATAAATACGGGTTATGGTCCCCAAAGGCAACCCTAACGACATACCCTCTGCATCCCGTCAACAGAGAGACAAAGAAAAGCAATAAGGGTTTGTCTTGGTGATCCATTCCCACAGACCTTTCTTTCCACCATGGATTCATCAGGTACGCTTCCGCTTCTGCTATACCATGGATTCATCAGGTACGCTTCCGCTTCTGCTATCATTCAGATACTATCATGGATTAAGAGTTTATAGAGATATAAACGAATTTCTAGCATGTCAAGCCATTGATTCTAATCCTAGGAATTCGGAGAAGTCATTGTGACTATGAGACTGTTTTTGTTTTATACTAAGAACTCTTTGGCTAAAATTCTTTCAATAATGAAGCTAAGAAAGACATTCTCCCTCCAAAAGGGCGAATTTCAACCCTAGCTGTTGTTGCAACTAGAGAAGCCAGAGCGTGCATCATCGCCTTGCCTCTCCGGCACCGTTAACCTCTGGTGACCATCGGGGAGGGCCCTTTTCTAATTTTTGTTTTCTTTTTTGGTATAGATCTCAGAACTTTTGGCTCTACCATACGGTTCATGTGAAGAATCTGGATTTGTCAGTTCTTCATCTTGCTTGGATGATTCTGGCTCTGTGGTGAAGATGCTGTCTCATTCTAACTCTCGATTTTTTAACACCTATGGGCTACGAATCTGTGAGAAAACCATAATGATTTTATGGCCGAAAAAGCCTCTCTCTCTACTATAACATTTCAAATACTCTTCCTTATCCACCTCTGATGTTTTGGCTTAGACAACCTTCTATGCTTCAAGGTTATGTTGATTGGATTAGGTTTGTTCTATCTCACCTCAGATTTCGTGGTATTCCACATGTCTAGCTGTATTGGTATAGTTATCTGGATCTTTTTTAGTATTTGGTTGAAGTTATTCTCTAGGCTCGTTTTGCCTATTTGGTTCTTCTCAACCTCTCTGCTGTCGACTTGACACTCAATATGATTGAGGATTAGGGAGCTCAATTCTGTTTGTTTTCATGATATAGAGGCTTCCTTTTTTTGCCTAATTTCGATTTAGAAGGGTCTTCCAGGGTCTGAGTGACTTCACTGTTGGTCTCTGAGGTTATGCTGCTAAATATGGGTCTAGACAAGTCACCAAATTGATTACTCGATCGCTATATGCGCCTTTCTCCTTTATGTTGTTTCCTTTATTCATGAAAGAGCTTATGGTTCACAGTTCATGGATATGGAATGATTTCTTGAGAAGTTATCATGGGTTTATCTAGATCCTTAGAACATGTGTGTGCTTCTTGTTTGAATTTGGTGTTTGGACTCCACAAAGGGGAATCTTCAGAAAAGGAGTTTTAAACAAGGCTTGGGCATAATGTCCAACTCGATCGGGTTGAACCCGATCCGACCCGAAATATACGGGTTTTGATTTAACACGAAACCATAAAATTAACTAATTAGGTTTAGTGTTAATCTACTCGTGGATATCGGGTCGGGTGGAGTTAAACCCAATATCCGATCGGGTTAAATTTTAACCCAAAATTTTAACCTAATTTAAACTAAAATTAGGATTAGTTGAGTTTGATGGTTCTTTTTTGTTCAGCAACTTGGATACACTTAAGGCTTCAGTGAGTTTGTGGCGTTGTTGGTGTTTGAAGGTTCGAAAATATGTTCTAAAATGCTTTCTGTGCTTGATTAAGATATTGCTATTTGCTTATTGTTCAAACAAGAACATGGTTTTAAAAAATTGTTTATCTTCTTTGGGAGCTAGTGTCCTCCATTGTTGCAGGTTTAAAAGCTTTAGCTTTTTTTTTTAATTATCACAAAAACCGCATCTTGTCTGCCCATTTGCATCACGTTAGTATTTAGAATCGTGTTGGTGTCTTAATCGGTCTCCATTTCTGTCTGTTTTGTGTTCGTGTTTAAGTGAGAAAAGCTAGATTTTTTTTTCTGTTTGGTAGCACAAATATTTGCAAAATGTATTATTTATGTTTAATGATAATTAATTTTGCTTGAGGCATTATAAAAATTATATTACAAGTTAGTGTTTTTTAAAAAAATTTCGAGTTTTGGGTGGATTTTGTGTATTTCAGGTTACTTTTGTGCATTCCAGGTGGATTTTTTTTTGTGTAGCTTGAGGCGGGTTTTCTAAGGGTTTAAGGATTAAAAATCGATCCAACCCGAATCCGATCGAGTATAACCCGAATCTGAGCCGAAAATACAAAATTAGTTTATTGGGTTTTATATATCAGAACCCAAAAACCCGAACCCGTTCTGGTTTTACCCTAACCCGTTCTGGTTTTACCCGAACCCGACCTACCAGCCCGAATGCCCAGGACTACTTTAAACTATTGGCGAAAATATATGTAATTATCAAAGTCCATCCGATAATCTTTGGTTAATTATTGTTTTAGCATTGATAGTTGATTGCTCTTGTTTCCTTAAAGATTATGGAATGTTCTTAGGTCTTAGATTTTAGTATGAGTCTCGGCTTTAGTTTGTAGCTTCCTAGTTAATTGCTCTAGTTTCCTTAGAGATTCTACAATGTTCTTAGGTTTTTAAATTTTATTATGACCCTCGCTTTAGTTTGTAGCTTTTTAGCTTTACTGATGGTTTCGTGCCTCTCGGTGGTTTATCACTCTCGGGAAACCTATGAATCCCTTAGTGAATAATTTGAACCCTTCGTGGTTTTGTATCGCACAATGTGGCTTCGTTTGGAATTTTCTAATGGAAGATTCTTTGATGTTAAAAAAAAGAGTCTTTCAATATAATCTTTGAGAAAAAATAAAGGGAAAACGACATATGGCCCCCTCAACTATGGCCCTATAGTGATATTTATCCACGAACTATTACCCTCTATATAAATTCCCATAAAACTATAGTTGTAAATTTATTTACCATGATTAATAATTCTAGATCTATTTACCCTCAATTTTGGTTATGTAGTTTAACCGGTTGTAAAATTAATAAAATCGGTTTAAAACACTGATTAATCAAATTCATGACCTAATTGAAAAATTGAACCTATTTATTCTCTCTCTCACTCTCGGCTACAATAATGGCTTCACTCAAATCTCTCTCCCTAGTCCCTCCTATTACAGTGGTACGTATGTTGTGGCGTATGGGTTCAATGTAGATCTTCTAGGGTTCATTATTAAGTGAGATTCTGCTCAAAATTCAAGAACTAAAGAAGAGATCATATTGATGAAAGAGATCATACAGTAAAACCAATAAATTTCCAGCTTCTGACACACAATTTACATCAACCATAATTTCCAAATACTCAAAAATTGATTCCAGTGGGAAGAACAATCCAAATCAATAAGAAGCGTGAATATATGAAGCAGATATCGACAAATCAAAAAATTGATGTCACAAAAGTTATAATACAACTTCTCGTTCATTACGAACAGATCAAAATCAATATATCCACAAACAACGAGTCCAGAGATCAATAAAGCTAAAGATAGATTGTGATACATTTTGGTTGAAGAGAGATATTGTAATTGGGTTTGAGGAGAGTCGATCTTGTTGGTTTAGGAGACTAAATTTCGGTTTAGTCTAAATTAACTCGATTATTCGGTTAGTTAAACCAAATTAAACCAATAAAATGGTAAATAGATTTTGAACTATTAATCATGGGTAAATAAGATTATAATTACCGTTTCGTGGACAGTTATATAAGACTACTTGCATGGGTCTGTTTAATTAATAAATTCAACTGTTGAATGCCTACAATGGCAAGTTATTTAATCTGTTAAATATGACCTGGATTGCACTTGGTTTAAAAGATTCATCGCGTTGAATCTTTACCAAATTTGGAGAGAGAAGATAAAAGTTAACGGATGTCACTCTATTGCTTGATGTTCATGAGAGATAATGAATTTTGAAGTTTTTAATTGTTTTATTGTTTTTTTTATTTCCCCATAACTATTAAAACTGATTTACTGAAAAATATAAGAATTATTTTAGTTTTATTTTTATATCAAAATTTATATTTTTTCGTAATCTATAAAAAGAAACTCGTTTCATTTCATTTGGACACAAAAAAATTCTATATTTTTCGGTCAAAATATATCTCAATAATAACTTTCTAAATCTCGAAAATTCTGATAATTACTCATTTAACTACTTAAATCTCAACAATTATCATTTATGTGTGTTTAATTTATTATGTGTGTTTTAATAAAATTTAAGTGTGTTTTAATAAAATTATATGTTTTGATAGAAATGTAGGATAGGGTGTTGAATTCTTTTAAATAAAACCATTGTAGAGTGTAAAATTAAAATGAGTGTTGAATTATGAGATGAAAGAGAGAGAAGATGATGTGTAATAAAAGTAAAGGTGTTGAATAAAATTGAGTGTTGAAACTATTGTACATAGCCTAAGACTAGATGCACTGGTTAGTTGAAAAAAAGTTTTCAGCTGATTAATCAATGCAGTGGTGCAAAATTTCATCTGTTTAATACAGGTGGATTAATATTTGTTGGAAAGATTAAATAGGTGTTGAAGTGCAAAATTTCATCTGTTTAATACAGGTGGATTAATATTTGTTGGAAAGATTAAATAGGTGTTGAACCGTTAAAAGAAGAAAATGTGGGCCCATTTTTTTACATGTCGTTATTTTATAGTAAACAAAAGAGATTAATTTTTTTTCTTTCCCCCATATATATAGAATTCAATTATTTAATAATATAATTATTATTATTTTTTTATTTTTATATTAAAAATTATATATATTTTTTTATACTCTACAAATAGATACCCATTTGATTTTTTGTTTGATTTTTTTTTTTTGTTATAATAAATCCCAATAATAATTAACTTTCTAATTCCAATATATAATAAATTCCTCTAATTTTTTTCAAACGGTCAAGCTATTTCGAATTTTCATCCATGTTATAGATCGATGTGGAAATGAGTATAATTCAGAATGTTTAGAGAGTAAAATATTTTTTAAAAAATTTATATGTGTTTTAATTTATATGTGTTTATGTGTGTATTAATAATTATTTGAGTTTTAATCAAATTTAAGTGTGTTTTAATAAAAATGTGGGGTACGGTGTTGAATTTTTTAAACGAAACCATTGTAGAGTATAAAATAAAAATGAGTGTTGAATTATGAAGTGGTTGTAGAGTATAAAATAAAAATGAGTGTTGAATTATGAAGTGGAAGAAAGAGAATATGATGTATAAGAAAATTAAGGGGGTTGAATAAATATGGGTGTTGAAACCATTGTATATAGTCTTTTTTTTTTTTCAACTGAAACCTTCATTAATCATAACCAAAACATCATAAATCCAAGTTTTAAAATTCCAAAGATGGTTGGAGCCAAGAAAAAATTGAGTTGTCTATCGAGCCAAAATAAAGAGGTAGCGAGATAGCTTTCTTTGCCAAAACGTCTGCTGCTGCATTCCTAGTACGACTGATATGATCAAACTGAACACTCTAAGGACGTCGCAAGACTATACCTTGTATTTCCGTCGTGAAGGGAAGCAGTCTAGGCCAAGTAAAAGGGGATCGAATGGCTGAGTATACCTTGTATTTCCGTCGTGAAGGGAAGCAGTCTAGGCCAAGTAAAAGGGGATCGAATGGCTGAGATTAGAGAGGAAGAATCCGTCTCAAAAATAACCTTATCGTACCCCATATTCCATATGCAATTAACTGCCAATACCAATGCTGTTGCCTCGGCCTCTAACGCTGAGAATAGCCGCGGATAAACCTTGATCCCATGTAATCTCACTGCACCATTACTATCCCTTAATATCCAAGACACCCCACACCTATCTTGAGAGTCTTGCCAAGATGCATCAACGTTGCACTTAAGGTAAGAAAAGGGCGGTGCTGTCCATTTTTCTGCTGAAACGCTGCCAATAGATTGAGGAGGAGACGAGCTCGGTACCTTAGTATTTCTCAGCCATTCTAGCGCATCGCTTCGAGCCCTCTGCAGTATCTTCTGAGCCGAGTTGTTTTTCTTTGAAACACGAATTCATTTCTTGCTTTCCACACCATCCAAAGTATCCAAGGTCCAAGGTGTTTGTCTTCCAATTTTTCTGCAGTTGCATTCGTTGCTTCAACAGTACTTTCCCACAGATTCTGATATAAAGAGGTTGAAATACCACCTGGGAAAAGCGTTGGCAGTGATGATGTGTTCCATACTGAACGCGCAAGATCGCAAGTAAAGAGGAGGTGATTTGCGTCTTCCTCCTCGTGTCCGCAAAGCTTACAACTTTTGTCCGTAGAAATCCGCCTTTTAACCAATTCCGCACCCACCGATAAGGACGATGTTAGACTTCGCCATAAGAAGTTACGTAACTTGTTGCTACATTTAGTTGACCATATCATTTTATATATTTCCGCTAAGTCTGTTCTTTGCTCGGGGGCCAAGTCTTGATTAAGAGTAGAATTGCTCCATAACCAATAACCGGACTTTACCGAGTATTCTCCTGAGTTATTGTAGATCCAAGTGAAGTTACTAGTAGATTCAACACCCCCAAGCTTTATTTGAAGCACTCGTGCACATTCTTCTGGTTCCAAGAACTCGTGAAGAGAGTTCACTAACCACTGATCACTGAACTCATCTTTTAGTTGAGATAAATCCGGAGCAGCCATATTCGGACGAAGACGGAGGCCTCGGGGATAATCTTCAACCAGCCACGGGTCTCTTAGGAGGTCTATGTTGGATCCGCTGCCAAATTCCTTTTTTAAACCCAACCTAAGTAGTTCTCTACTTTCCATAATACTCCGCCATCCATATGATGGTCTTTGTCCCAATGATGCATGGTAACAAGAGCTTTTCCGTGGGAAGTATTTGGCTTTTAGTGTACGTGACAAGAGGGACTCTGGCTGATTACACAATCTCCAGAACTGCTTTCCAAGCAAGGCTAAGTTAAAGCCGTCGAGATTTCTGAAATTCAGACCACCCTCCTCTTTGCGTCATGTCAGTTTGTCCCATGTATGCCAGTGAATTCCTGTACCACGCTCCTGATTTTTCCACCAGAAACGAGCAAAATCCGATGTAATGCTCTTGATCATAGTCTTCGGAAGACGATAACATGACATGGCATAAGTTGGAAGCGCTTGTGCTACCGATTTGATTAATATCTCCTTTCCTCCTTGAGAGAGGAACTTGTTCTTCCATGATCCTATTCTGGTCTTTACTTTATCCTCTATAAACTTCAAAGTTTCGGTTTTGGATCCAAGAAATGCTTCCGGCATTCCTAGATAAATACCCTTTCCTCAACTTCAAAGTTTCGGTTTTGGATCCAAGAAATGCTTCCGGCATTCCTAGATAAATACCCTTTCCTCCTTCATGGTTTATCCCCGTTATTTCCTTTACCTTGATTCTGTCTGCAGCCGTGACCTTAGAACCAAATAAGATACTTGATTTTTCCAAGTTGACCTTCTGCCCAGATGCCTCTTTATAGTCATTTAGTATCTTAAAAAGGAGTCGCAGTTGCTGCTCATCTATTGAACTGAAGAATAGACTATCATCTGCGAAGAGTAGATGCGAAAGTGTTGGTGCGTTGCTTGCAATCTGCAGACCTAAGAGCTGCTCAGATGAATCTGATTTGTTTAGCCTCATGATCAATACTTCCGTACACAGAATAAAGAGAAAAGGAGATAAAGGATCTCCCTGTCTCAAACCCCGCGAAGGAGAGAATGGCCCATATCTCTGTCCATTGATTAACACACCAAAGGAGACGGTAGTGATACAATGCATAACCCAGGATATCCATGTAGAATGAAAACCCAAGGCGTGTAACGAATCCTCTAGAAACTGCCATTCTACCCTGTCAAAAGCTTTCATCATATCGGTCTTGATAGCCACACTTGTTGCACACAAATCTGGATTAATCTTCATACTATGCAGGATCTCGTGAGCAAGGAGTATGTTATTCGATATTAGTCTTCCTTCTACAAAGGCTGCTTGCGTTTCAGAGATGACCGAAGGTAAGATTTTCTTCAATCTCGTGGCCATAAGCTTCGAGATGATTTTGTAGACAAAGTTGCATAAGCTTATAGGGCGAAAGTCCTTGAGATTATCAGGTCGCTGCTTCTTAGGGATTAAACAAATAGTAGTTTCATTGATTCTTGAGTCAAAGCGGCCTGTTCCAAAAAATTCTTTTACCAAAGAGCACACTTTTGGTCCAACCACATGCCACTGATTTTGATAAAAGCTCCCTGTAAAACCATCTGGACCAGCACACTTTCCAACCACATGCCACTGATTTTGATAAAAGCTCCCTGTAAAACCATCTGGACCAGCACACTTGTTGGGACTCATGCTGAAAGCTGCATTTTTAACCTCAGAGTCTGTAATAGGGCAAAGAAGCATCTAGTTTTGCTGAGACGTCACTTTTGGTTGAGCACCAAGAAACATCTCCGTTGATCTCACTGTTGACGTGATGCGCATCTCTGAAGAGAACAGGTCCGAGAAGAATTTACATGCTAGAGCGCCCATTGCTTTGTCTTCATAGACGAGACTTCCATTAGTGTCATCTCTCAGACTTTTGATGCGATTCTGTGATCTCCTTTGTTTAACAACAGCATGGAAATACTTAGTATTTCTGTCCCCTGATTGTAGCCATTGAACACGACTCTTGTTTTTTTTGTTTAACAACAGCATGGAAATACTTAGTATTTCTGTCCCCTGATTGTAGCCATTGAACACGACTCTTGTTTTTCCAATAAGCTTCTTCCTCAAGATAAGCTGCTGTGAGTTTTGTTTTCAGCTCTTCATATTCGTCCCAATTGAAACTATCTTGGTGAGTCAATGAGTCCAGTTGATGCTTTAAATCCCTTATCATAACCTGTGAGTTCAGGTTTTGTGTTTTTTTCCAAGTCGCTAATTCTGACCTGCAGCTTCGTATGTTGCAAACAATGTCCACTTCCTCAGATGGAACTGATGTCCAGCCTCTCTCGACAGCTTCTCAAAGCCATCCTTTGTGATCCATCTCGGGTCGAAGCGGAACTGTCCTCTTCGACGGTGATCAAGACCTTGAAATGTTGTTAGCATTGGACTGTGATCGGAACCATTGTATATAGTCTAAAGGTAGATATTTAGTGGATAAATATTACTGGTTATAGTCGAGGATCGTTTTCCCAAAAGAAAAAAAGAATGCGTTCAGTGCGAAAGGCAACTCATGAGCTAAGGAGTTGTAAAAATTGTTTTGGGCCATTTAAGAAATCGACTCGAGATATTTTGCTTAAACAAAGCCCAATCAGTTTGGTCTGTGATTAATTGATTTTGGAAAAATATTAATATAGTTCCACGTCAGCACAGAAACAGACGACTGACACGGTGATCCGTGCAGGCGTGAACCGGATCATTGACGGAGGAAACCACCACCAACGATTTCTCCATCTCACGTTATCGTCATAATCATCGTCATCATCTTCATCTTTCGTACGACTTTTGTTATTTTTTCCTTTGGCGAATTTTTTTCCTTTTCTTTTCTTCAATTGAAGTAGAGATTCCTTGCGATACCTCTGCTTCATCTCTCCTCTGATCTCTTGCTCTTGATCTCTCTCAAGGTATTGTAGGTTTATATGAATTACTTTCCTGGATCGAATTTGGGCTAGGGTTTATATAGGTTATAGTTCGAAATATGGAGTTTCTGGAGTCGATATCGCCGTAGCTTGCTATTTTATCTTCTTTTTGGATGGTCCTGTGTGTTCGTTGATACTTTGATTGATGTTGAGTTGTGAGATAACTTCGTTGTTCTTCTAGAACTTCCTGATTCGTGCTTGCTTCTGTCTAGTGTTAAACAAAGACGATGGAAAGGTTGTTGAATGAAGGCCCTACTCTGCTGCAGTTGCATGAGTGGAAACCTTCTCAATTGCAGCTTAAGCCATCAGAATTTCGTGAGGCTTTTATTTCTCCGTCGAGGCAGTTGTTAGCATTACTTTCATACCACTCTGAAACTCTACTGCTTCCTCTTGGTGCTGGTAATAACTTGTTTTCTAATAGTATGCATTTGCGTTTCATTTTGCTAACGTTGTTCAGTTTTTTTTTTTTTTTTTTTTTTTTTTTTCCCCTTTTTTTTTTTTTTTTTTTTTTTTTTTTCCACCGTTATCAGGAAGTTCTATTGGCAGTGAGGTTTCGGTAAGCTGTCATAATGAAGAGTCATATAGTCCTACTTGTTCCGTTGGGTCAGATCCAGAGATCATCGCATCTCCTTCTGGATCGGGAGTTGGTTCTGGTGAGCCAGATTTTGTAGATAATTGCAGTTCTAGTGGCCATACTTTTTCTTTTATCTTTGATGCAAAGTCTGTTGCTTGGGGTAGTTGTGGGGATACTTACGATAGGCACAAAGATCCTTTGTTTAGGGAATTGTTGTTTGTTTCTGGAGATCATGGTGTTACGGTTCATGCTTTTTGCTGTATAAAGGGTTTAAGTGACAGAGCCAAAGGCAAATCAAATGGTGAGCTGAAGCATGGAAAGTGGGTTGAATGGGGACCTTCTAGGAAAAATCAGGAATCAGAACATGAACAAGGCTCTTCGTTTGATGTTCCCAAACAGTGGATGCAATCTTTTTTAATTAATTTGGAAGATACTGAAGTTGAGGGTACAAGACAGTCTAGATTCCCTGAGAAGTCAGCTCTTCCTGGTTCTGCACAGGTTGTTTCTTTCAGCATATTTAACAGTGATTTACCTTTTTCGAACCTTATTTTCCAAGACTATCCAATACTTCAGACCGGCAGTGTACTGGAGGAAGGTAATATACCTGACAATAGTTTTCTCGATGCTACTGCTATGGATGAAACATCTCGAGCTGACATGTCAATGAACAATGTCGGTGCAAACAGTTTGTATAGGTGCACCAACGTTTTCTCCAGTGATTCTTACTCTCTAATTGGATTTGTTATGGAGCTATCAGACTCTGCATCTACCCTTACAAGCAATGAAAACGAAAAAAGCAAGGGGAAGAGCATTGTTTTTGTTGCCGAGCTATTTAGCTGGGGGATAGAATGGGTTTCACTTGTTAAGTTTGGGGAATCAAGTATTATACCTGCAAATGAGTGGGCAGATTTCCGTTTATCTGATAAATTTGTTTTCTGTCTCAGTGTTTCTGGTCTGGTCTTTCTATATGATGTGAAATCTGGGGATTGTATTTCTCATCAGGATATTTTACGGACATGCGGCCGTGGATTGTATTCTTCATCAGCTATGCAAGAAGCAACTGCAGATGCTGATCTGCAAAGTGACTTTCAAAGTTGTGGTCCATCCATGTCTAAAGCTGACATTGTTGGTTCCGCAGGCAAAAGAAAATTTAGAAAGCTTATAGTAGCTTCTCATACATCACTCATAGCTGCAGTTGACAAAAATGGTTTGGTATATGTGTTATGTCTTGATGACTTTGTTTCCAAGGAATACCACATGTCCATGGAACCTATTACTTGTTTACATCATTTTGGGCTTGGAAGTCTGGTTGGCTCGAAAATTGGTGGCATGGACGTTGGCCAGCAAAAAGTGTACCACCCTAATTCCTCTGGCTCTCAAGTTGAAGATGCTTTTTCCAGGATTGGTCCTAGCTTTTCTGCTTTGGACATATCTGACCCATGCTTCGAAAGACAACTCAACAATTTTTATCGAAGAGCTGGTTACTCTAGTTCATGGTTGAGTGGTTTTTCTGCACAGCCTAAATCAAATGTGCTGAGAATAGAAAATTTGCAAAGAGACTCACAGATCACAAGGAAGATGTTTGTATCTGCTGAAAAATTAGGATTGAATGATAACATATGTTTTTCTCCATATGGATTCACTCATTTCTCTAGAAAGCAGACAAAAAGGGAAGATAAAAGCTGCAAACTCTTTCATTATAGGCTGCGGTCGCATATGGCTGCGAGAGATGATAGTAATTTGAATTATGATGGCAACGAAATTTCTATTCAAGGTGCAGAAGAGAATCTGATAGAAGAATCAGTTGGTTGCTGTTTCCAAGGATTTCTTTATTTGGTGACTTGTAGTGGTCTTTCAGTCTTTCTCCCTTCCCTCTCAATAACCTTGAATTACCCAACCGTTGAGGCCATTGAATATCTACAGCCACTTCAGACCACTGTCATGGGATACCAGAGAAGAGACGATTTGAGAGCACGGGAATCCCTTTTTTCTTGGCAAGTTGAGGTCATAGATAGAGTTATCTTGTTTGAAGGACCTGAAGCTGCAGATCATTTATGCTCGGAAAATGGTAAACACTATTACTCACGTTATAAATAACCTTGTTTCATTCTTAAAGCTTTTAATGCATAGGTTCTAACTTTCCATATTGTCCAGCTTTTTATAGATTGATATCGATCTCTTAACCAACATTGGCTTGTCATGCCGAAACATATAAGTAAAAATAGATGATTACTAGTTTACCTAAACTATGTCATGGGGGGTAGTTTGATAAGTGAACGGAAGCTAGCATGGTACTTATTTAACCGTAACTGAATGCATGTCAATAACTTATTATATAATGAATTCATGTAGACGCTTTCAACTAATTTTCAGAAGTCATCAGCTGTTTGTGAGCTTGAACAAATCACATACTTGTGTTGCAATGCCTCAGTGATTTTCTTTTCTGCCGGTCGCGCACATTAACTTTATGATATCCACCCCATGTAGCCACATACTGAAACTTTAAGATGATTTATAGATATGCTGACTCTTGAGTTTTGTTCAATAAGCTTATGTTATGTTAAATGAATCACTGCTGTCATAGGCTGGGACCTAAAAATCGTTTTGTTCAATAAGCTTATGTTATGTTAAATGAATCACTGCTGTCATAGGCTGGGACCTAAAAATCGTTCGTTTGCGGCGGCTGCAAATGGCATTGGACTACTTAAAGTATGATGACATCAACGAGTAAGTTGCTAGTAATTTTATTATACTGTATCTTTGTGCCTCATCCATGAACCGTAGTTCCCCACACTAAAGTGGCTTTCCTTGGATAAAAATATCAAAAGAATTATGCGTTGTTCTATTGTTTAGGTTGACAACTTCAGTTTTTCTCTATGGTTGCTATTGAAGTATGTGGCTACTTTAGACAGAAAGATTGCATGTTTGTGTGACAGTTTATGATAACTCTTTCGTTCTGAACTCTGTCCTACTGTTTTTCTACTAGATGTATAGTTTATAATGTTTTAACTTGGATTTTCTTATTATCCTCTTATCTGCATTTCTAATTGATTCTCTTCTTTGTTGTTAGTTAGTTGAGTAACTTTAAATGCTGTATACCTGATCATTTGCTGCGTTAATATTGTAGTACTGAAATTTAGTTTAGATCTTTAAGATTGAGATCTCTATAGCTACCCTCTTCCAGCTGGTACGCATCCTCATATCATTTAGGAATATTATAATTTTCAGCAACGTTTTGTCCATGATTTTACCCTCCCTCTAGTGTAGATATGGTTCATGCCAACAATGCCAAATGTCTTATATCATGAATTGATTTTGATTAACCTCTGCTATATGAGTAGGTCTTTGAAGATGCTTGGTAATGTGAAGCTGGCAGAAGAAGGCATGCTAAGGGTGCTCTTTTCTGCTGTATATCTTTTGTCGCGCAAGAACAGAAACGATAATGATATTTCTGCTGTATCTAGGTGAGAATCTTCTGTGTATGGTTGTAACCCAAATGAAAATGCTCATACATGCTATATGCTACACTAAGAATTGTAGATTTATACAAAATTCTCTTATGCTCCACAGCTTCATGATTTAGTATATTCATTCGTTGACATGTGGTTGTTCTTAGAAGTCAGTTTTAGCAGCATCATTATCTTGTAATGTTTAGTAATGTCTCTGCTCTATTGACCGGGCTGCTTATGTTGGCATATTCATACATTGCTATATGTCGAATGTAGGCTCCTTGCATTGGCTACAAGGTTTGCGACTGAAATGATTCGGATATATGGTGTACTTGAATATCAGCAAGATGGATACTTGGTAGAGATAAAATCTAGGACAAAAAGACTTTCACTTCCACCAATTTCACTACATTTCAACGTAAAGGAAAATTCAAGGAGGTTGTCAGAGATGGGTTATCTTTTGGAGATCACTCGCAACTTTGAATCCCGTATTACCAGGAAATTTAAGAAGCTAGGAAAGGTAGTATATAATATTTATTGTTGATATTGTAAGTTGATTGCATGTTTAGTGTTTTTGCTCTAGAATTTGACATGTAACATGTTTGTTGTACAGGGAAAGAATGAGAATTCACGGAATCTGGTAGACTCAAATTCTTTGCAGGATGATCCTGAGCTTGATATTGTTGCAGATGCAGCATCTGCGGAGACAAGACAACTTGACACATATTTATTCGATACCAATGAGGAGCTTGCTTTGACGCCTATGGGTATTATGACAGGCAAAGCCGGGCAATACATTGACGAAGCAAGTTATGGATCTGGCCTTGCATCCCAAGGTGTTGTTGCAGAGAAGAAAGTTCTTCCTTTAGAAAATCCCAAGGAGATGATGGCTCGATGGAAATCTAATCATTTGGATTTGAAAACTGTTGTTAAGGATGCCTTGGTCTCCGGTCGACTCCCTTTAGCTGTTCTTCAATTGCATCTTCAACATTCCAAAGATGTGGTTGAAAATGGAGAGCATCATGATACATTTACTGAAGTTCGTGATATTGGAAGAGCTATTGCTTATGACCTATTTTTGAAGGTAAGCCTGAATATATTTACTTGCTTAGACAGAGTGGTGTATATGTATGATATCTAGAACCTGACTTCCTTGATCTGTAGGGTGAGCCTGGGGTTGCCATTGCAACTCTGCAAAGGCTCGGGGAGGATGTAGAAGCGTCTCTCAATCAGTTGGTATTTGGTACAGTGAGGAGATCTCTTCGATATCAAGTTGCTGAAGAAATGAGAAAACATGGGTTCTTAAGACCATATGAAGACAATGTACTGGAGAGGATATCTCTTATTGAGGTATAACATTTCCTAATAATTACTTGCTAGAAAAGTGTCTTTGGTTTTGTGTGACGCTGACTTCATTTCAACTTCTTTGTTATTTGACCCTGTGGCCAAAAAAAGAGGCTTTATCCTAGCAGCCACTTTAGGGAAACATATCTTGCTCGTCGAAAGGAATTCCTGAAAATTGCAGAACCTTTTGACTCCAGTGAAGTTAGCTTGCACCTTGGGTGGTCGTATTTGTTCCAGAATCTCGAAATTGAGTGTGGTGAGGTTGATGGTGTTGTTCTAGGTTCTTGGACAAGAATCAGTGAGAGTGAATCTGAGCGTGTGCCTGATGAAACCGATAAGATGGCTGGTTACTGGGCTGCAGCAGCAGTCTGGTCAAATGCTTGGGATCAGAGAACATTTGATCATGTAAGAAGATGCATATAGTAGTTCTTCCTTGTTACCCTTTAGATGCATGAATAGTTATCTAATTGCTCCAAAGTATATTACCTAGGCCACAGGGGGAAGTTCAAATTGATTTCAAACTACTCTGCATGTTTAGCCTGGAATTGTACTAGCTGGATTATTCGTTGATCTGGTTAGCTTAACAGAGATTGTAACCTTACATGAGTTCTTCATGGGATTTTGTTAGCTGTTTCCTTAGTTTATAGAACAAGACAAATACAGACAAGAAGCTATTTGTGCTTGCTTTTCAAATAGTTACATTCTGCTTACCTTTTCCTCCTGATCAAAAGTATGTACGAAATTGTAGATCTGCAAATAGTGATACCTATCTTGACAAGATTTTATTTAGTGATATTCTTTTAGTTTTGGTTGCATTTCATATATTTTTAGTTGAATTAGCAAATTGTAGGCATTAGATGGTTGCTACTGCAATCTATTAGTACTACATAAGCCCTTGAATTAGACGTCAACTTTAGATTAGCACAGTGATATATTTGAATGAAGGGTTAGAGACTTTACGTATCAACATTATTCTTTTTCTTTTGTATGACTCCATGAATTCACGCACGCAAAGTTTTTTTGTTCGTTTCAAGTAATGTCTGCATATTTTAGTTTCTGTATTGTTTCTTTTTGAATTTTTGTGCAGATAGTCTTGGATCAGCCTTTAGTCATGGGTGTTCATGTGCCATGGGATTCCCGACTAGAGTATTATATGTGTCACAATGACTGGGATGAAGTCCTTAAGCTGTTTGACCTCATTCCTGAGGATGTATTATATGATGGAAGTTTACAAATTGCTTTGGATGGTCCGCAGCAGTCTGCTGGAGTAACTTATTCAATTTCTTCCCGTAGCGAGTATATATGCTCCATCGAAGAAGTGGATTCTGTACTTATGGATGTACCTTATATCAAGATATTTAGGCTGCCTGCAGATATCCGGTGCTCTTTATGGCTAACAACACTCATGGAGCAGGAACTTGCAAAAAAGTTTATCTTTTTGAAAGAATATTGGGAAAACGCTCTAGATGTTGTATATCTCCTGGCTCGGGCAGGTGTTATCCTTGGTAATTGCGAAGTTTCATGTAAGGAGGAATCTTGTACGCCAACCCTAGATCTTTGTTTATCCGTAAAGAAGGGAGGGGCGAATGTTGATACCCTGAATGCTGCACACAAGCTATTCATACATTATTGCACCCAATATAATCTGCCAAACCTTCTGGATCTGTACCTTGATCATCACAAAATGGTCCTAGATAATGATTCACTCAGTTCGTTGCAGGAAGCTGTTGTAAGTGCTTTCCACGTCCATAAATATCTGTGTTAATATGTTTGCTTTTTCTCCGCGGTTTGGTTTTCCTTTGAAAACTCAAGTTGTACTGAGAATGCCAAAAATCTGTCCTATGTATCCAGGGTGATTCTCACTGGGCAAAATGGTTGCTGCTCTCCAGGATCAAGGGTCAGGAGTATGATGCTTCATTTTCAAATGCACGTGCAGTTATGGCATGCAGAGGGGCACCAAACTGTCAACCCTGTGTTCCAGAGATTGATGAAATAGTTTGTACTGTTGATGACATTGCTGAAGAGGTAGGAGAAATGGCAGCTTTAGCAACTATGATGTGTCCTCTGGTGCCAATTCAAAAATCCTCGAGTACTGGTAGTGTGAACAGGCACAGTAACTCTTCTCCGCAGTTCACACTGGAGAATTTGAGATCTTTTTTTCAAAGATTCCCTACCTTATGGAGTAAGCTTGTTAGTGCTCGTCTTGGAGAAGATATATCTGATAACCCTTTTCGGACCAATGCTAAGAATGGTAAACCCGGATCCGCCACACTTCATCTTTTATTCTGTGTATATTGAGGACTTACTCTCTCTGACTTAATGATTAATCAGTCTTGTCAGAGTATCTGAACTGGCGTGATGGTGTATTCTTCTCAACTGCTCGTGATACCTCACTTCTGCAGATGTTGCCTTGTTGGTTCCCTAAGGCGGTTCGTAGATTAGTTCAGCTTTATATTCAGGTATACATTTCTGTTATATACATCTTATGTACTCTTATGAGTTGTACAACAGACTTGCAACTTTCTGGAATTGAGGGATCTAGTTGAACTCAGTTTCTGTAATCGGCAATATAATAAGCTTAAGAATTTTTATGAAATTGGGTGATGGTTGTGAAGAATCTTATACCAGAAAGTATTCTTCGTAGGGACCTCTTGGATGGCTGTCTTACTCGGGATATCCTACAGGGGAATATCTACTGCATAGAGATGTTGAGTTCTTTATAAATGTCGACGATCCAACTGAGATAAGTGCCATATCTTGGGAAGCAATAATCCAGAAGCACATCGAAGAGGAACTTCATCACACAAAAAATGAGGTGGCACTATCATTTTATCATAGTCTTATTTCCTAACATATTGACTATACTACTTTTGTGGATGCTTTAACTGTTTCGGTTATTTAATAGTTTCCTACCAAATTACTGTCATGTCAATATCTTCCTTCTACGGAATTATCTTGATGAGAGGTTGTCATGTTGATGCAACATATCAATGAGCTTTGTACATGCACTGACTGTTAGAGTTTCTATAATCATTACTTATCTTAAGTTGAATCAAAATTAGGGAACTGAGCTTGGACTCGAGCACTTCCTGCATCGTGGACGGCCACTCGCAGCTTTTAATGCTTTCCTAGAACATAGAGTTGAAAAGCTAAAACTGGAAGATCAGTCTGGCTCTTCTATACATGGACAAAGAAATATGCAGTCAGATGTTCCAGTGCTACTTGCACCTCTGACGCAGAGTGATGAGTCACTTCTTTCTTCTGTATGTGCTTGTCACCTAACAGTTGCTAACTTAAGTTTCATTCTATCGCAACGCTTTATTGTTTTTTTCAATTGATGTCTAATATATCAAGACTTTTTTTTTCCCCTTCAGATCATACCACTTGCTATCACACACTTTGGGGATTCTATGTTAGTGACTTCATGTGCCTTTCTTCTTGAGCTTTGTGGTTTATCTGCCAGCATGCTTCAGGTAGATGTGGCATCCTTGAGAAGAATATCATCCTTCTATAAATCAAATGATAATGTTGATGTGGCACAACAAAAATTGCTTAAGGGCTCTATGTTTCATGCGGTAACTAGTGAAGGTGATTTGATGGGGTCACTATCTAGGGCCCTTGCTAACGAATATTCTTATCCTGATATCTCAAATGTCTCAGAGCAAAAACATAATCCAAACAGTATTTCTGGCACTCAACCGGGTCTTCCGCTGACACTCGTTCTTCATCATCTGGAACAAGCTAGTCTTCCAGAGATTAGAGTAGATAGAAAAACAAGTGGTTACTGGTTGTTAACAGGTGATGGTGATGGGTCAGAACTGAGGTCTCAACAGACATCTGCTAGCTTGCATTGGAATTTAGTTACACTATTTTGTCAGATGCATAAGATTCCTCTGAGCACCAAATATCTTGCAATGCTAGCAAGGGACAATGATTGGGTATGCTTGATGATAATTTTTCTTACCTTTTCGTTTCGTAATTGAGCTATTATTTGATCTGATTTATGTAAATATCAGGTTGGGTTTTTATCTGAAGCGCAGCTTGGAGGTTACCCATTTGATACGGTTCTTCATGTGGTATGTCTCTCGCTCTTTAAATGGTTTCAGAAATCACAAACAGTAGTTTAATGTGCTTGGTACAAGCTTTATGTTACAATTATTGACACACTTTTTATCTGTCAGGCATCAAAGGAGTTTGGTGATCAACGTTTAAAAGCTCACATACTGACTGTTTTGAGATATGCCAACTCAAAAAAGAAAGCTACCATACCGTATCCAGATGACACAAGCAGAGGTTTTACATGTTCCTCAGAGGATGGAGCTTATGTCTCTGCAGAACTCTTTCGTGTTTTGGCTTACTCTGAGAAGCTAAAGAATCCTGGGGGATACCTTTTATCGAAAGCTAAGGAATTATCATGGTCTATATTGGCTCTCATAGCATCATGCTTTCCCGATGTTCCTCCTTTGTCATGCCTAACAATTTGGTTGGAAATTACCGCAGCCAGGTGTGACAAAATTTAATGACAGAATTTTAATGGGTTAGATGTCACAGAGAAATCATCTTCCATTATTTGTTCTCATTTTTTTTTACCTATAGTAGTCGTTGACAATCTTATACATATAAATTCTAGAACATTTTGCTTTTCAATTTTTTATATTATCTGGGATAAAAAACGATGCATAATTTTTGTTTTGGTGCTAACGGGAATCATGGTTTTCAGGGAAACATCGTCTATCAAGGTGAATGATATAACTACAAATATAGCAGAAAATATTGCAGCAGCTGTTGTATCAACAAATTCCTTGCCGACAGATTCTAGAGGTGTTCAATTTCATTACAATAGGAGGAACCCCAAGCGGAGACGACTTACTGCACATACATCTGTGGATTTATTGACTTCAGCCACTATATTAAACACCTCTGCTGGTAAAACCTTTTGTTCTCATAGAACAGAAGCTGCAGAATTTGAAAAAGCTGATGATAGCAGAATTACTAATGATTCGTCTGATGAGGATGCGGCTCTATCAAAAATGGTTGCAGTGCTTTGTGAACAAGGCTTGTTTCTTCCTCTGCTAAAAGCTTTTGAATTGTTCCTCCCTTCCTGCTCTCTACTGCCATTTGTCCGTGCTCTTCAGGTTTGTATTACATTTTAGCTCACTATTTGTCCTCTCTTTTTTGTATTGGGCCCTTGTTTGTCTGTTTAAAGTCACATTTTTACACGATATATGTTCATGGGTCTTATGTTGTTTAATAATTATTCACCATGAACATTTGCTTTTTTTTTTTTTTTATTAATCTGTTTTTCTGTGGGAGAAAACTGATGATGGTTTCTGCAGAACTTATGGTTAGATTTGAGCAGGAAAAAGAAGATCTGCACTGAGATTTTAATAATGCTTGATTTTACTACCTCTTTTTTGTGTCAATGTTTAGTTTCTACTGCCTCTTTTTTCCTGGGGTGAATGCAGATATTTTCATAGGATTTTGAGCTGTCCGAATTCTTTTCTGCAGGCATTTTGTCAAATGCGCCTTTCTGAAGCTTCAGCACATCTGGGTTCTTTTTGTGCTAGAGTTAAAGAGGAATCAATGCAATTTCAGTCAAATACAGCTAAAGATGTCAATTTTGGGGTATCTTGGACAAGCAGAACAGCTGTAAAAGCTGCTGATGCTGTTTTGTCAATTTGTCCATCTCCATATGAGAAAAGATCCTTACTGCAACTTCTTGCAGAAACTGATTTTGGTGATGGGGGATCTGCGTCAACATATTATCAGCGTCTTTATTGGAAAATTAACTTGGCTGAGCCATCACTCCGGGAGAATTATTTTGACTTGGGAAACGAGGCCCTTGATGATGGCTCTCTTCTGACAGCTTTAGAAAAGAACAGGCAGTGGGAGCAAGCACGAAACTGGGCTAAGCAACTTGAAATCATTGGTGCGACTTGGAAATCCTCTACTCATCATGTTACTGAAACGCAGGTAACATAACTCATTGGCTACTTGAACTGCTAGAAGTGGTGGAAAATAACAGAACTGCCAGAATTTTCTATTCATTTGGATTCTGAAAGCCTAGCAATCTATAAGAAAATCATGGTTTGAGACTAGTGATCAGTTGAGCTATTTCTGGCTAATTTTGCCACGCTGTTTTGTTTGTCTCTTGGTGACGACTTCTCTTGCACTGCAGGTTTATATAGCCCCCATGCAAATTTCTTTTGTAGCTGTTCTTTCAACTTTAGGATGGATCACAGTTGCAGTAGTGTAGGAAAGATGTGTTGTCATGATATAACTTTGAAAGAATGTGATGTTAAAAAGGAACTAGGCATTTTCCATTGTGAGGCACGGTTCTACCCAATCAAATCAATTTGCATGCTTTCTTTATTGAGCTCAAATGTTACCTTAATTTGGTTCCACATAACAGAAGATATGGCTCCCTATTGTATTTCCTTTTCTTTGTATATGAAAATTATCTGCTTTGTTTGTAGCCACTAATTCTAAAGATATATAGGGATTCCCTGAATGTCCAATCTTACTAGAAATTCGTGTCTGCTTTACGTATAGGCAGAATCCATGGTTGCTGAATGGAAAGAATTCCTTTGGGATGTTCCAGAAGAGAGAATCGCATTGTGGGGTCACTGCCAAACTCTATTCAGCAGATATTCTTTTCCTGCTTTACAGGTCACCATTCTGTTTGCGTCACTTGTAACCAGTTTATGTGGAAGCCTAATATTAATACAAGTGAATCTATTGCTTATTCTTTTGCAGGCAGGTTTATTTTTTCTTAGGCATGCAGAAGCGGTGGAGAAGGATCTTCCTGCAAGAGAGATCTATGAGCTGTTACTGCTATCCCTTCAGTGGTTGAGTGGGCTAACAACTCTGTCGCACCCGTAAGTGATCTTGCACCATAGCATGTAATCATTTTAACTTGGTTTATGACTTTGATTCTACCACTACCAGGGTTTATCCTTTGCATCTTCTGCGAGAAATCGAGACTAGGGTGTGGCTTCTGGCCGTAGAAGCAGAATCACAAGTTAAAACTATCGGAACATTTAGTCCTAGTAGTATTGGAAACGACATGGTGAATGGAAATAGTTCAAATCTTATAGACCAAACAGCAAGTATCATAACAAGAATGGATAGCCATATTTCTTCAGCAATGAAAAATAGAATTGGAGAAAAACATGACTCCAGGACCCCTGGCCAAGGAAATCAAAGGAACCAAGACACAAACACTTCAATATTTGGTGCCAACCCAAAACCCAAGAGGCGAGCAAAAGGAAGTGTCCCACAAATAAGGCATTTTGTAGATTCTTCAGATAGGGATGCTGATTTTGAAGATTCTTCATCTCTTCTAAACATCAAAAGTGAGTTCCAGCTTCAAGAGGAAAGCACGGGTTTGGAAATATCCTTATCCAAGTGGGAAGAAAGCATAGAACCGGTGGAGTTGGGCACGGGTTTGGAAATATCCTTATCCAAGTGGGAAGAAAGCATAGAACCGGTGGAGTTGGAAAAGGCTGTTCTTTCTTTACTGGAGTTCGGACAAGTAGCCGCTGCTAAGCAGCTTCAACTTAAGCTTGCTCCAGGGAATTTACCTTCTGAGCTAATTACGCTGGATGCTGTTATGAAGCTAGCAATGCTTTCTACGCCTTGCCGCCAAGTAGCATTTTCAATGTTGGATGGTGAAGTTCGTTCTGTTATTCAATCACACAGTCTAAAATTAGACCATCCTATGATTGAACCGCTGCAGGTTGTTAATCTATATCTTTCTCAGCTAAAGTTATTTGTCGCTGTGAGACTGCTACATTTTCAATAAAACTAAATACTACTTTATTTAGTTTTTCCCCTATCTTGTTATTGTATAAATTTTTGTTTGATATTATATTTGATTGGTATCTGACCCTCTAGGTCTTGGAGAAATTGTCAAATATTTTAAATGAAGGCAGTGGGCGTGGGCTGGCAAGAAAAATCATCGCAGTTATAAAAGCTGCTAACATACTTGGCCTTACATTCACTGAGGCATATCAAAAGCAGCCAGTAGAGTTGTTACGATTACTTTCTCTTAAAGCACAAGATTCTTTTGAGGAAGCAAGTCTCCTTGTCCATGCGCATTCCATGCCTGCTGCTAGTATCGCTCAGATACTTGCAGAGTCTTTTTTAAAGGTGACTTAGCAAAACTATTTTTATTAACTTGTATGTGTAGACACCACACTTTATTTGAATTAGGGATTGATCATTTGGCAAAGTTCTTTATCTTATGGTCGTTGTTTGATTATACTAGACATCTTATGGTCCTTGTTTGATTATACTAGACAAAACCCTCCTACATGTTTCTTCTTTCCCTCCTGACTCTTTTCTATGGTTTCTTTCATGTTATGTCTCTAATCTGTCTTCCTTGATGCAGGGTTTATTGGCAGCTCATCGTGGAGGGTATATAGATTCTCAAAAGGAGGAAGGACCCGCTCCACTTTTGTGGAGATTTACAGATTTTTTGAACTGGGCGGAGCTTTGTCCATCTGAACAAGAAATTGGCCATGCATTAATGCGTCTTGTGATTACTGGGCAGGAAATACCACATGCATGTGAGGTATGTGATTTTGTGAAGCTTCTTAAAGATAGTTTATTGCAGCATTTAGATAGATGATAGAATAATATAACCAATCTATTTTTCAGGTTGAGCTTCTTATTCTGTCCCATCACTTCTACAAGTCATCCACGTGCCTTGATGGAGTTGATGTTCTCGTGGCACTTGCTGCCACTAGGGTCGAGGCTTATGTTGCTGAGGGCGATTTCTCATGCCTGGGTCGCCTAATAACTGGAGTTGGAAACTTTCATGCCCTTAATTTCATTCTCAATATTCTAATTGAAAACGGGCAGCTTGATCTTTTACTACAAAAATTTTCTGCTGCTGCTGATGCAAACACTGGCACTGCCCAGGCTGTCAGAAGTTTCCAGATGGCTGTTCTGACCTCGTTGAATCTCTTTAACCCAAATGACCATGATGCATTCACAATGGTATGCCTGTAGTAGCTGGAATCAGCCAAATAAAATAGGTTTTTTTTTTTTTTTAAGTTTGGCCAATGAACTTTGCCTGTAGTAGCTGGAATCAGCCAAATAAAATAGGTTTTTTTTTTTTTTTAAGTTTGGCCAATGAACTTGCATTAATAGGAAATCAAAATACAACATCAAGCTCCCTTTCAATGGAAGTAAAATAGTTTATTTCATCATATTTTGTCTGCTTACCACCTGTGACTAATCCACTATCTATAATAGATGATAGTTTATTTAGCTTGGCTTTACCACTTCTGTTACTTGTGCACGTGAAGGAAGATTTTTGGATAGTTCTTTTGTTTTTTTATAAGTTGTTTTTGTTAATGTTTCTTTTTTTTGTGTACATGCACTGTCTGCAGGTATATAAACACTTTGATATGAAGCATGAAACGGCTACATTGCTAGAGGCTCGTGCAGAGCAGGCTATAGAACAGTGGTTTATACGGTATGACAAGGATCAAAATGAAGATCTCCTTGATTCTATGCGCTATTACATTGAGGCTGCTGAAGTTCACACTTCTATTGATGCTGGAAACAAAGCAAGAAAGGCTTGTGGTCAGGCTTCCCTTGTCTCCCTTCAAATAAGGATGCCAGATTCCGAGTGGCTCCTTTTAAGTGATACAAACGCAAGACGAGCACTTGTTGATCAAACTCGATTCCAGGAGGCTTTAATTGTAGCAGAAGCGTATGGTCTTAACCAGCCAAGTGAGTGGGCGCCTGTGCTTTGGAACCTGATGCTCAAACCCGAACTAGCAGAAGATTTTGTGGCTGAATTTGTTGCAGTGCTTCCCCTACAGGCTTCAATGCTACTGGAACTGGCTAGATTCTACAGAGCGGAGATGGCAGCTAGAGGAGACCAGTCTCAATTCTCAGTCTGGCTCACAGGAGGCTTACCAGGTGAGTGGGCCAAAAACATGTGGAGATCATTCAGGTGCTTGTTGAAGAGAACACGGGATTTGAGGTTGCGGTTACAGCTTGCAACAACAGCAACGGGATTCTCTGACATGGTCAATGCGTGTATGAGTGCGTTAGATAAGGTCCCGGAAAATGCTGGACCACTTGTACTAAAGAAAGGACATGGAGGAGGATACTTACCACTCATGTGAGAGAATGAACCCACAGATCCATTCCAAAGGATGCAGTGTTAAGCTTCTCTAGTCTTTCATCGTCATGAGAGGTCGATAGAGCTGTAGATTTAGCTGGAGACAGTGGAAAAGGTTTTTTTTTTTTTTTAATGATTAATTGCCTTTTGATGGTTTGGATTGGAAGAGACATTAAAATCTTTTTCTTATGCAGTGTTTAGTATTTGTGTCTGTGGATATTTTGTTGATGGATCTCACAATTCATCTAGTTTTTGTTTCCTTTTCTCTCCTTACGTTTTTTTGTCAGCTGAAAGTGGCACTGTTGCGAGATACAGGAGACTAAGAGAGCGAGAGACAGAAAAATATCTCATTGACAAAAAAAAAAGACAGTAATATCTGTCTTGTGTACTTTTTAAAAAAAAAAAATCTTCCATCATTGACAAAAAAAAAAGACAGTAATATCTGTCTTGTGTACTTTTTAAAAAAAAAAAATCTTCCAAATTAAGCTTTGGGAAGACTGTGTATTTCCCCACGAACTATAGTTATATACTAATTTTTACCCACAAACTATAACCCTCTGTAAATTTGTCCCTAATTAATTCTTTTATTTGTATTTGCCCCTCGCGAATTGAACCAGTGACGAACCAAATTCGAATCGGTTTAGAAACACGTGAATTACACGCGCGACCCGGAAAAAAAAATCGGATCTGTCTGTTTTATGACCGTTGCATCATCGTTTCATCTCTTTAAAATAAACCCTAACTCCAAAATCCCCAATATTTCACATTTCTCAATCCGAAAAAATTCTCCAATTTTTCTTCAATTTACAATGAAAACGGATTCTGCAGATTCTTCTAGGTCTTCTGTGCACAATCCTCATGGTGTACCTTCTGAATGTTGGTGTCGATTTCCAGCAATACCGAGGACGTCACGTTCCGTAGTAAATCCAGGGAGGCGATACTTCAGATGTGCTATGGCGGCGGAGAAATTGTTGAAGAACGACGACCATTGCTTCAAATGGGTCGATGAAGCACTGCTCGATGAATGGAAGGATATGAAGAACTCCATTGATGAATGGAAGGATATGAAGAACTCCATTGAAAAGCTTGAAGGGAATGTGCAGGACCTTGAAGCACAGGTTGAGATGATGGAGATGACAAAACTTGAAGTGAAGAACAAGATGAAGATTACGGTGCTTGTCGTTGTGGTGCTTTGTATTGGGATATCATGTTTGTTTAAGTATTTTTAGATTTGATTTCAAGTATGTGTAATGTTGTAATGTTGTGTCCGTTTTTTAGACTTGAATAATGTAATGGAGATGGCAAAAGATGAATGATTTTCCATTAACCATAAGCAACATCAGTTCTGAAAACAAAACACACCAGTCATAATCCATTAAACATCTGCAACACAAAACACAAAAGACAATGATCCAAAACACACGACATAATCCAAAACACAAAAGACATAATCCCAAAAGACAATGATCCAAATACCATAACACATCAAGAGAAAGTAAACACATCAGAAACATCAGACATCAGTTCTTAAGCAGAAGTGAGTTGGCTTGCAGTAGCTTGCGTCCCGGTTGCTTCATCTTGAGTTCCACCTTCAGTTCCACTTGCACCTTGAGTTCCACTTGC
>CM071718.1:5072632-5087851 GCA_036630335.1 Physaria fendleri | reverse complement strand
AGCTTTGATGTATCCTGTCATGAAATCAATAAAACCCGTGCGTCGCACGGGTCAATCAAATCTAGTTCAAAATAAAATAGAGTTAAACTTCTCGAGCCATGGAGCATCATTAGACCAATGATATAAACACATTTATGTTTTTTTTTCATTTAGTGAAATATATATAAATAATTAAAAAATTTAGAACCTTTCAAATTTTGGGCCTAAAGTCATTGTTTTATTTGCGACGGGCCGGCTAAGCCTTTGGTGATAGAGCCTGATGATACGGTTTCATCTATTGTTGTGTTGTATTGTTTGTCAGAGCAACATAAAACATATTTTTTTTTTTGTTTTTTTGCTTGCAACGATCTTTGAGACCTTTAATTTATTAACATGTTACATAGATGGAGCCAAATAAGACAACACCTGGCGTGATCATGCGAATTTGATCAATTAGAGCTGATGAGACATTTAATATAAAACTCTAAATCAAGTAATTTTGGTATGAAATATCATATATTTTGCAATAAAATCTAGATGAATTTAAATAAAAATCTTAGTTAATTGAAGATTTTCGTTTTTTTCTTTTTCTTAAGATGTTTATATAATCTAAAATGAGAGAGCGCGGGACGAGAGAACACCGGGAGAAAAAAAAAAAAGTGAAATAAATTTTTTATTAAATATATATATTCGCTGGGGGGAGGGGAGGAGAAGAGGAAGACGGAGGAGCTTGAGCTGGTGAAGTTCTACTTCCTAAAACTTTCTATCAACACTTTCGCGGTAGATTCTCAGGTACTTTCTCCTCTTTGTTCTTTTGTTTTCTCTCTTTTTCTTCTCCATTTTGTTGTATTTTTTCGGTGATTGTCACTGTTCCTTTCTCGATCTGGGTTTCGACTTCGACCTTAATCGTTTAACCCTAGAATCGATTTCTTCTCCTGAACTTTGCATTTTAATTTAGGGTTTTTTTGTTTTATTGAATCGCCAAGATAATTTATTCTTCTTTTTTCAAATTTTTGTTAAATCGAATCAAAAATGGTGTTATCAATTCTGCTGTCTTTCCGTTTTCTAGGGTTTTCAATTGCTATTGGGTAATTTTTGGTGGCGGTGATACAATGAGTAGACCTAACACTAGAAACAAGAACAAAAGACCAAGACCATCAGATGCTGTTGATTCTTCTTCTCAGATTCTCCGGTACAGAGCAAAACCACCTTCTTTAAAATTGGCCTTTAGTCTTCACAAAACTAGCATTTTCTTTTCTTTCTTTTTTTTTTAATGCTTTTTATTGTTGGCTGAAAAATTCACGAGACAAATGATGTAACTGATGATGACATTTAATCAACTTTTCATGATATGGAAGCCAGTTTGTCAAGGTTGTCGTGTAAATACTCGTGACAATCCTAACTGCTTTTGTGGGTTGGTTCCACCTGTTAATGGAAGCAGGAAATCGGGTTTGTGGCAGAAAACGTCTGGAATTATTCAGTCTCTCGGTCCTGATCCGACCCTGGATCGCCGTGCTTCTGACTCTACACCTGCTGGTCTGACCAATTTGGGTGCTACTTGCTATGCCAACAGTATACTTCAGTGTTTGTACATGAATACCGCTTTCAGAGAAGGAGTTTTTTCTGTTGAGGTTGATGTCTTGAAGCAGTACCCTGTCTTGGATCAGATTGCTCGACTTTTTGCACAGTTGCATGCTAGCAAAAAGTCTTTTGTTGATTCAGATGCTTTTGTGAAGACGTTGGAGTTGGATAATGGGATTCAACAGGATACCCATGAGTTCTTGACATTGCTTCTGTCCTTGCTTGAGCGTTGCTTACGCCATTCTGGAGTTACCAAAGCCAAAACAATAGTTCAAGATCTCTTCCGTGGTAGTGTCTCCCATGTGACCACGTAAGATCGAGCTTCTTTATCATTTAAGAGGATTTATACGGTTTTAAGGCAAACTAGTATCTACATTTTGAGTTAATTGAGTGCAAATGTAATGAATCGTAGAAAGCCAATTCATCTGTTTTTTTTTTTGTTTTTTTTTTGGGTGTATTTCATTTGTTATGTATTGTCGTCCAGGTGCTCAAAATGTGGGAGGGATTCTGAAGCATCGTCAAAGGTGGAGGATTTTTATGCCCTTGAGTTAAATGTTAAGGGCCTTAAAACTTTGGATGCTAGTTTGAATGATTACCTTAGCTTAGAGCATCTCAAAGGCGATAATCAGTATTTCTGTGGAAGCTGCAATGCTAGAGTAGATGCCACACGCTGCATTAAGCTGCGGACACTACCTCCAGTAATCACTTTTCAGCTCAAACGATGTGTTTTCCAGCCTAAGGTGGTTCCTCGTTCTTAATATGACTTTGTTGATAAATCAATTGTGAAAGAGAAAATTGTTTCTCTTTTTAACTAGTCATTTCCTGTGATTTACATAAAATCCAATCATATTCCTGCTTATTTTTTATGCAACGAGAAGCATCTTTACCTCTTGTATGCATTTGTGTGTTACAAGTGCTGATATGATTTTCTTGTACGTTTTCTAATCATCGTTCTATTCTATTTAGTCTTGGATAAAACCTTGTTAAAGATGCGTAAACTTTCCTTTTTTTGGCTTGATCATGTCAACAGACAACGGCTAAGGTGAAAATCACTTCTTCATTTTCCTTTCCTGGAATGTTGGATATGGGATCAAGATTGGCAGAGTCTTCTCAGAAAGAATTGGCATATGATCTCTCCGCTGTGTTAATCCACAAAGGAAGCGCTGTGAACAGCGGACACTATGTTGCCCACATAAAAGATGAAAAGACTGGCTTGTGGTGGGAATTTGATGATGAACATGTGTCAGAACTGGGTAAGCGTCCATTCAAGGAAGGTTCCTCTTCCACTTCACAATCCGAGAGTAATGGTATGGCTAGTAGTGCAAATACCACAGATGTCATCCAATCAGGCTCTTCAGACTGTAGGTCTCCTAGTAATTCAGAGGTTTTCTCATCCGGTGATGCTTATATGCTGATGTATAGTCTAAGATGCGTGAAACAGGAAAATCAGGAAGTACAAACGGAAACTTCTGTTGACATAACTAAAGAAGAATTTGATCGTGTTCAACAGCGTGAAGGTAGTTATCTTCCATTACATCTTGATGAATGGATCAATAGCATGAACGCAGTATTCCTTGAGAGTTGCAAGCAGTTTGATTCAAGAAAAGAAAAAGAATTGAATCTATTGACTGAAAGGAGGCAAGAAGTGCGGACAATACTTTCAGAAGCTCCTGTTCAGTCACTTGAAGAACAATATTTTTGGATCTCCACAGACTGGCTTCGTCAATGGGCTGATACCACTTTGCCTCCGTAAGTAAAGCTCCTCTTACATGCACTTGTTTTAATTCAAATACATGTGCCAAGGGCATTGCTTTCAACAGAAGATGTATTTATATCTGCAACAAAATATCACATTGTTCAAATGCATCATCTATGATTTATTTGAATATGATGGTAAACGTTTGTACTGCACTCCAAACTTCTAAATATTGTTTTCCCTTTAAAAGTTTGTATTTTGTTGCACTTTTTTGCTCAACTGGTAAATATGGTTTTTTATTTAGCATATCGGATCACATCCATGCTTTCATGTGTTCTGATTATATTTTTCTTGTATGATGTAGCGCTTTGGACAACACCCCTTTACTGTGTCCCCATGAGAAAGTTCTGGCTTCGAAAGTGAATTGTATGAAGCGAATATCCGAACTTGCATGGGCCAAGTTAGAATCAAAGGTATACAGTAAATTTGTGTGGCTCATGGGTGAGTTTCTTATCTTTTTCAGGAAAGCAGCTTTTCTTGTTTTCAAATTTTGTATCAGTTGCCATCACTAACCATTTGTTGGGCAATTCATAGTTTCTAGATAACCACTGGGTGGAGTTCTGTGAAAGTATCGTGTGTTAGAATTCTTTGCTGGTTTTTTCCCACTCTTATCTCAACATATCTGATGCAATCATTTTCTCTTACATCTAGTTCAATGGTGGACCAAAGTTAGGGAAAGAGGACTACTGCAAGGGCTGCCTTATTGATGGTGCACGCATGGTTGTCTCTTCTGACAGTTATAGGGATCGAAGAACATTCATGAAAAGCATAGCAAGTGATGTTCTTTCAGGAAAGTGCGAGGACGGAATGTATTATATCTCTAAAGCATGGTATGTTTACAAGTACCCTGTAAGTTATAGGTTTTTGATAATACCATTTTGCTTATCTGTGCGTGTTAAAGCTTGAAGTATATGCAGTGTCTTCTTATTTTATGGAGCTCTTAATTACTATTATTTTGTGGTTGGTGTTCTGCAATTAGCGGGTTCTGAAATAGATGGCATTGTGACTCGAGTGAACCTACTACACCGAATCTAGGATTTAAAAAATCTTGCTCCTAAAGCATAATAGCATGTTTCCAGGTTGCAGCAATGGATAAAAAGGAAAAACCTTGATGCTCCCACTGAAGCAGATGCAGGGCCCACAAATGCAATTATGTGCGACCATGGAAAGCTGATGCCAGAACAAGCGCCAGGGGCCAAAAGAGTAATGGTTCCAAAGAATTTCTGGTCATTCCTTGTTGAAGATGCTCTAAAAGTGATGCCAGAAGATGCGTCAGATTGTACTTGTTTCCCTTTGGACTCCGGCCAATGCCTTGAATGCACAGAGGAACTTTCTGAGGCTGCCTGCCTCGTGGATTCACTAAGGTTAACCATAATTAGTTATTATTTTTGTTGGTTGTGAGACTTTTTAAGAATTTTCTTATGTTCTATCTGATGCAACAGAACATTAAAAGTCAAGCAGCGTCAAAATCACGAGAAGTTAGCCACAGGAAAGGGTATACCTTTAACGCCACAATGCCAATATTTCTTGTTGCCTTCTCCATGGCTAATACAATGGAGAAACTATATCAACATGACTGGAAAAAATAGTTCCTCAGCACCAGAGCCTGAGCGTCTTGATGGAGTCATTAATACTCTCAAATGCAAGAAGGTAAGATCCATTGCTAGGCACTAAGTGTGTTTCCAGTTTATTGGCAGTTGGAAATAGCGGGAATAAAAGACTATATGGACAATCTAATGACCGCTTTCTCTGTTTCCTCTTATACAACTATCTTTTTTTTCTTTGCCGTGATACAACTATCTTAATATGTATTAGTAAAACGTCTGCGAGTTTAATCTGTCATATATTAGCACTTCCTCACTACCAGTTTCTGAGCATAAACGTAAACTTTTTTTGTTTATATGGTTGTTTGTTTCAGCACACACGACTCCTTGAAAGGCTCCCTGAACTTGTCTGCAAACGTGGCTCTTTTTTTCAGAAAAATCCATCTGTAAGTGCACTGTATACCACGAGATGATTCTTAATCTATTTCACAACCGTCTGAGACAGTAAGCCATTATCGGAATGAGGAACTAATAATTGTTCATTACAAACACAGACAGGCTTCTACAAACACTTGTCATGTGAACATCAATAACTTATTTCTGTAGAAGTAAGGATTGTATAAATAAGAGATTAATCAAGTGGAGATAGGTATCTTAAGTGTTTTTGGACTGGTTTTAGAGCTTGGGGGAATATACCCTTGTTACTGGTTCTGCTCTGTGATACTCATTTCAGTGAGATAAATTTCGATTGAGTTTACTTCCTCTCTTGTGTTCCGTGGCTGCTTTTACCCGGTAACAGACTTGAGATGGGGAATTCTGACTTTGATCTAATCTCTAGTATTCTTTCACCTTTTTTTAGACAGACAAGCTGACATTCATCCCTGAGCATGATTGGAAATATTTCTGTGAGGAGTGGGGAGGGAACGTGGAGAGTGGAGTATCTGCTCTTATTGAGGTTGGTAACAACTCAGACCAAAGTTCATCCCCAGATGTCATTGATCTTGAGAAGCATGCTTCTACTGATGAGAATATGGACATTGATGCTCAACAGCATATTATCAAGACATCCCCAGAGGTATTTGCATTAATATGGTTCAATACATGTAGCATTTATGTTTAGCTTGAGGCTCTTTCTGTCAACATCTCAAACTTGTGATGTAATAGTGAATGGCGGTGTTGGCTTAGCATATCACTTTGGTCCATATATGAGGTCCAGATGCGTTACGTCATGCTATTTCTTTGTAAAGGCTTATGTGATCAGTTGCATTTGCATTTATTTTCATATAACTTCCATGAATATAGTCACATTTAACATGATCTTTGTCTTATTCTAGATTTGTGAGGAATGCATAGGAGATAGAGAAAGCTGCGAGTTGATGCAGAAACTTAATTACTCTGAGGGAAATGTATTTATCTGTCTTTTGCGTGGAAAGGAAGCTCCAAAAGCAATGTTAGAGCCATCTGACTCCAAATTTGAGGTGGATAGGCGTACTTCAAAGCGATCTCGGAGAACAAATTATGGAAACCTAAAGAGTTTTAAAGTGTCTGCAACTACGAGTGTGTACCAATTAAAGATGATGATATGGGAATCACTTGGGGTAAGATACTTTTAGACTTGTGGTTTTATCTTTTCAGTAGATTTTACTTGCTGATACACAGCAAAATGGGGCTTGAATAATATATTATGCAGGTGGTTAAGGAAAACCAGGAACTTCACAAAGGCACAAAAGTTATCGATAAGGAATCTGCAACTCTTGCAGACATGAATATATTCCCTGGTGACAAGCTTTGGGTTAGAGATACCGAGATGTATGAACACCGTGATATTGCTGGTAATCAAGTTTACCATTGTTCTTTCTGTTTGGTGGGCTAGATTTCCATGGAAAAAACAAAAACAAAAAATAATCACCTTGATGTTTGAACAGATGAGTTATGCGATAAGAAAACGGGAGCGCAAGATATCGAAGAAGGGTTTCGAGGGACGCTATTGACTGGGGATATCTCTTCTGAAGCCTACTAAAAATATTTTGAGATCAAAGTGTAAAAAGCAGAATGTGTGAGAAAGAGTCATTGGACTATCAAGAGGAGGTAATTAAAATCTCACAAGAACTACTCTCTCGAAGTATAATATCTTCGTAGCTGCGGCTTCATATGTTTTTCGTGTTTCTCTGTAGTTGTTGCAGGAGTCAAGACCGATGACACATTTTTTGGGTCAGTGTTTTTTTTTTTTGTAAAGACAAGCAAAGCAAGTAAAGGCGTGGGAGCTTTATTTTGTGTGTAAAAAAACAAAACGCAAAGATTCCACTAGCGGAATTTGTGTAGCTATTTAAAGCTGACCTTGTGTGTGTGTTTTGGTATACTCTTTTATCTAAATGGCCATCGCGGTTTGAAACTCTTCTCTCTCGTTTCAACATTTTCGTTTTTACAATGTTTCGTCTTTAATCTTGTCCTGACTGAGAAAATACTGGATAAAATATTAACTACTTTATAATGAAAAGATTAGCGTTTTATTATTTTCTATTTACAAACAAACTAAAACGTGACGGCTCCTTTAGCATTATAATACAAACAGAGTTGGTTAATTATTCATATTTACAAACATTCATCTGCTAACTCTCATATCTGGATTGCTCTTTGGTTTTGGGTCAATGGACACGAGTTGCTCCAGATCCACTCTTGGATTTGGACAGAAGCAAGTCTTTAAGCTGCTTGTAGTTTTTCAGTTCCTCTAGTGCATCTGATGTGCTACGAACCATTGAAAATTCAGATTCTGTGCCTGACACTGAACCCGAACCTTCTCTCTCAACCCCAGACATTGATGCCATGTAAGTGCTCGAGTCTTGTCGTAATGGCGGTGCTGTCTTCAGCATGTGAACCAGAACACCAACCGCTGCGTCCTGTGATGACTTTCTCCCCGTAGGTAACGACTGTGATGATATGGAGCTTGAAGCTTTCCTCTGCTCAAGACTTCGGCTGCACCCAAAAAAAAATTGCAACATCCATGTCAGTTATATATTTACCAAATAATTAAGAATCCCAAGAAGTGAAATTGACTGAAAAATTGACGAGGGGTAGAGTGTCAATGTCAACAATTTCACATTACACAAAACAGCCAACATATTAGTTGGTGTTTTCTTGATGAGATCTTATCATTTACCATTACCAGCTCTGCGTAAAGATTTCAGAAAACTGATCCACGTACATAACTCTTCCTTTGAATGACTTAAGTTAGGTAATGGAATACCTGTACTGAAGTCCTGTCTCGTCAACATCATCGAAATCAAAAGGGCATGAACAATCAGGGTCATCCAAGTCGTCTTGGGAAGATAATCTACTGGGGCTCCTAGAAAACCCGAATCTTGGTGAGCCACTTGAAGACAGAACTCCCGAGAAACGGCCAGAATCGTATTTGCTGTCCTTTGACAGCTGAAGAGCAGGTAAAAAGACAAAATATATAAGATAAGGCAATGCAAACATTTTTATCTTGTTCTTCTATCAGGAAAGACACACATAAAGTGAGAAGCATAAACCTTCTGAGCAGGGTACTGGTTCATTAATCCAGAAGGAGACTCCCCACTTCTCAAACTTCTGTACAATGCAATCCCAGGCAAAGAATCCTGCGATGAAGGGGAACGTCTTGTGTTTTTGGGGGAAAAGGGAGGGAGTGGATTCCTACTAGGCTCTGAGAAGTTAGATGAAACGTATCTATTGAATGTGGCTAAAGAAGGAATGGTCACTGGAGCAGTCCCCGGTCTCACATTAATCTGTGGACTGTTACTCCCAGAAATGTATCTTGGAGTAGAGGGAGAACCTGATGGTGAAAAAGGAGGTGAAAGCTGGTGATTGTCACCAAAGTCATCTGTACGTGACCAGTGGAAATCGTGTAACCTGGGTGAAAATTGATGTGAATGAGCAGGTGAAAAAGATTGGTTTGATGTTGCGCATTGAGCTGGAGGTCTGTGAAAGCCGCTAGTCCAGCTATGCGGACGTTCAGCAGATGAACCAGTCAATGGAGGACGGCCAGCTCTACCAATTAAGGATGTTCCATCAGTACTTTTCCCAGGAGAAGGGAAAAACCTCATAGGATCTGTTGCAGGACTTCCTACATAATCGGTTATAATTCTTGGAGGCAATGTGATGTGAGCATCGAGATTGAAATCAGATAAGTCAGAGCGGTAAGTAACCGAGGTGCAAAGTCGACCAGGAGGCACTTCAACAGGTACAAAACGAAACTCTTTCATTGTTTCCGTCACTGGACCAGAGAATATATCACTAAAAGATGAGACTTTATAAACCAGATCATAACCAGAAGAGGCAAGAGAAGAAATCAGCTTCCTAGAGACACGGTAGGCAGGAAGAAGACGAGTTTGCGCATAAAGAGACCGCAACAAAATGATAGATTTTTTGTAAACCTTTTGGTAACGAGTAGAAGAATCAGAACTCTGAGGAGACATAATCAATGGATTCTAAGAATCAGAACTCTGAGGAGACATAATCAATGGATTCTCATACTGAACAACCCAACGCTCGATCACATTCTCAGCAGATCTAACAACAGAACCACCATGGTCGTCATCATCATCATCATCCAAATTATCAGTTGGAATTGGATGAACAAGTATGATATCAATAATCATGGAATCCAAGATATTCCTATGCCAGGAATGCAATTTCTCTAGCGCAGCAGGACGATCTCCCATCACAAGATTAAACCATTTATCACTCTTTCTAACATTAAGACCTGATAAACGCTCACGAGTACGACCACGAGATTGCAACGAAGGAATTCTGGAGTTAAGAACAATATGTAATGCCTTTGAGAAGAAATGAGAAACAATCTGCTCTACCCTTCCAAAATCCGAAGGCAAGTTATCTGGAAAATCCATGTTCTTCGCAGCAAATCTACCAAAATCGAAAATAAAAAAAAATAAAAAATCTAGATATATCCACCAAATCCGTAAGAAATATCCAGATCCACAAGTGATCTACGAAAATGGAGATAACGAATCGTTGTTTTGGGAAAGGATCTGGAAAAATTTGTTAACGAAATACAAAGCTTCAGGAGAATCTGTTGCAGAAACCAAAGGTATCAGCAGATGCAGAAACTGAGAGCAAATTCGATAGTAAGGGTTACCGTAAGGAAAGAGAAGAGAAGCTTATTTGAAGATTGGAGACGTCAACGATGGCGTGAAAGTGTTTTACACGGAGGTGATACGACGAACATACAAGTGGTGTTTCAGAGTTAGAAGAAACTAGCACAAATATATTATATTACTATGAAATTAATTAATATTAAAATTAAAATTCGACTTTAGTGAAAGCAACCAATGACGAGAAGCCATGTATTTCTTTCTTTTTTTTCTCTTTCTTTTTTTGTCAATGGCCATGTATTTCTTTTCTTTAGTTGTAAATTTTGGATTATACGTACTTACGAATGATTAAAAAAAAGTTCACTTCGAAGGGATTGAGACCTTGTGAATTGTAACACAGAAAATTAGGATTTTGAAAAATTATTTTGTGATTGTTATGATTGAAAAGTAAGAGTTTAGTACAAATATATATCTAACCCAATAGGCTGGTTTAGTAAATATGTTTAACCGAAACAAACCTGAAACTCATAATATTTCCTGTAATAATACTCCCTCCTTCAAGCATCCTTGTCCTTAATGATGAAAGCTTGAATAGTTGTCCATGATAATTTGAAAATTTCGAGCCAATATAATCTAGGGATACCATTTCCAATGAGCAAAGAGCCTAGTGAAATTGATACGGGCACACTAGGGACTAGTGTACTCGAAGGATAGAATGATGGAAAAGGGTCTCAGCCAATCCAAGCAAGAGAAACCTCGAAATAATGGTTGTGAAAGGATGGAAGTGAAGACGCCATACAAGCAAGCAAGAGAAACCTCGAAATAATGGTTGTGAAAGGATGGAAGTGAAGACGCCATACAAGGGATGATAAGTCTTGTGATAAATCGGTTTTCTTGGTCTTGAGGAATCACACACACACGATAAGAAAATAAACTCAGGTACTAGCAGAAAATTAAGCTGAATAATTCTTTATTAGATGAAGGATGAGAAATAACAAGTGAGCCATAAGGCTTATAAAGAAAACAAGGCTTATAAAGAAAACAAGAATGAAATAACATGGAAACAAAGATTGTCGTAATAAATGAAAAACTAGCCGTTGAAGGCTTTATTGAGAGGCTGATTTCGTGTGATATGATGCAGATGGAGTGAAGGTGAAATGATGATGAATGATGATGATGTTGTAGCCGCTGGGGAGATATGGTGGTGAATGCAAGTTGCCTTATGTGGTGTCGCCGGAAATGGTAAGTATGGTGAATTCTGTAGTGACCCCTTCTAGAAATGGTAAGTGAGGTAAAAGGGTGGTAGGGCCACGGTAAGTAGTGTCTTGAATGGTAAAGGATTTACCATGGTCTGCTAAGTTGTAACTGTTGCTGCCGTGAGTCGCCATGGTTTCGCCGCATGGGTCGCCGCTAGTGTCGCCGGGTGGGTGGCCTTCTTCAATGTTGCGGTAGGGGTCTTCATGAGTTGGATTTATCTGGTCTAGGCTGGTCAAAGACTTGGTGAAACGTTCGTGAGCTGCCAAGACTCGAGCTGGTTGGCCAAGGGCCATGGAATCTCCCCGTAGTTGGCCGCGGGTCGCCTTGGGTTGGGTCTTCCGTCAAATGGTCAGGTACGGTAGGAGTCTCCTTGATGATTTCTTCCTTGAGAAGGGTCTTCTTGAGGTCTTCGTAATTGAGTAACACAATCAAGTCCTCCATTTGTTGATTGTAACCATGTTGAATAACTTGTAAAGTTCCTCGGGTACGGGGTGATCTCCTTAGGGCTGGTACGATTGCTTGTGGCTCCTCGGGTTTGAGCTGGTCCTCCTCTATGCTGGTCATGTCCTCATCATACCCTCCCCCTTGAAAAGGTTCTGTCCTCAGATTCGGATCCCCTACATCAAACAAAGTTAAGTCAGTAACGTTAAAAGTAGGAGAGATAGAGAGCTCACCGAAGTAGGAGAGATAGAGAGCTCACCGGGAAGTTCCAATTGGTAGGCGTTGTTGTTGATGCGTTTGACGACTCTGAAAGGTCCATCTCCTCTAGGGTCCAGCTTATATTTCCTTTGTGATGGGAACCTATCCTTCCTCATATGAACCCAAACCCAATCCCCGGGTTGAAGATAACCTCCTTGCGGTTTTGGTTTAGCTTCTCCTCAAGCTTAGCATTCTTTTTCTCCAGATTGTCCTAAACCTTGGCATGCCGCTCCTTCACGTGCTTAGCCTTTGACTCTCCATCTGCATTAACAATTTTATCTTTGGGCAGATCTCTACGATCGATTGGGGTTAGTGGGTTAAAACCATATACCAATTCAAAGGGGGAAAACTTAGTAGCGGAGTTGTTAGCATGATTATAAGCAAACTCAATATGTGGAATGCACTTCAGCCAATTAGAAAGATTCTTACCAACCGAGACTCTGAGTAAAGTCCCAAGTGTCCTATTGACTACCTCGATTTTCCCATCGGTTTGGGGGTGACAAGTTGTAGAAAACAGCAACTTCGTCCCAAGTTTTCTCCAAAGAACTTGCCAAAAGTGGGACAGAAACTTGGTGTCACGGTCGGAAATTATAGTTCTTGGAATTCCATGTACAACCAACCATCCCACAGATATTAGAATCAAAGGTAGGGTAAGATACAAACCGTCATTACCTCGGTATCACTTAGAACACGTTCACTTAGAACTTCTTCGCTGCCGTGGTTCACTTAGAACAATGTCTTCACTTCACTTATAGAGAGAAAGAAATTTCTAGAGAGATAAGTAGAGAAGAGAGCTGTGTGATTCTCAACTGAGAGTGAGCTCCTCTTTTTAAAGGGTCTGAGAGAATAATCTCTCATTAATGCCGTATCGGCCATTTATTATAGAATCTTTCCTTAAGTCGTTATTCACTTTCCTTTTTCGGGAGATTGAGGGAATCAATGCCTTGATTCCCAAGACACAATCTCTACAGCAGATTTCGTGCCGGCTAGGGTTTCGACGTCTCGACAGATTGACCCGACAACTTTCCTTATTTACCCACGTCGAAACCTAGGTAGACCATGTTGCGTTGACGGGCCGTGACGGCTCAGCCCTAACTCGTGTTGCCCTATCAAGACCTACTTTCCTTATTCGTGGTCTGTCGGACTTAACCCTAGTATATCGTACATCTGACCACACCATAACCCTGTATGGACTTACTTGAACCATTTCTCATTGTCTAATTATTCAGGCCTCACTTGCTAATTCCCTTATAGAATTAACACTCTTTTGGTCCAATAGCCCACTAAGTCTTTGCGGCCCATTTAGATACTTAGTCTCTAGAAACTTAACTCTCTTTTGGTCCAATAGCCCACTAAGTCTTTGCGGCCCATTTAGATACTTAGTCTCTAGAAACTTAGTCTATTAAGCCCGTTTGGCACAAAGCCCATTGGATTGTCCATTTTTCTCTAATGGATCTTAACTTAGTCTTTTGGATTTTTTAAAGTGGATCCTAACTTGTCAATTTAGCCATGGATTAAATAAGAACAATAAGGGCTTTGTTTGTCAAAACTCGGTCCAAATAATTACTTTATTAAATCCATAGATTTTAAGCCAATTATTACATCGATTTTAGTCTTACTCTCTTAATCGTATTCAAGCTGCCTAATATAAAATACATGACCATATTTGGCCTTATTCCCGAGGCTTGTACAACATTCAGACGCTGTCAGGATTGCGGTTGTTACAGGCTCCGCAAACCTTTGTATCATATCTCAAAATCAACAAAAAAATTTCTAATAAATATTGTTCTTAATAAGCAATCAATTTTTCGTTTAGTTTTTAGTTTAGGATAAGGAAGATACTTCCTCTTAGGGTGATGCACCCTATGAGCGAGTAGTCTCTCCTAGTAGAGGTATTAAGATTCTGTCCTAAGGGTATAAATCCCTAGATCTATGGATTTGAGAAAATCTTCATCATGTTTTAACTAATGCTTAAGGCTTTCTGGCCAACTGTTTTATGATCCTAGGATATTCTTACACTCTTAGCGAAACGCTGATTACCTGAACATGGCAGTGATGAGCAACTGAACTTTGGCGACATACCTGAACATGGCAGTGATGAGCAACTGAACTTTGGCGACAAAAGTACTGTTCAATTAAGATTGTGAACATATGATCATTAGCGTGGCTTAGTCAATATTTGTGTTCTGAGTTCTAGACAAAAGCGATTTTAGCATTTGAATCGTCGACCGGTCCATATGATTTAGGACCTATTAGATCAGTTTCCGAGACCTCTTCCTTTTATTATTATTTTTCTGATAAATCTGAATTCCCCCCTACACTCAACAAACCCCTTTAAACACTAACCTAAACCCTAGGATTACTAGGTAAAGTGTACCAGATTTCCTCGTGGATCGACCCCAATCTATGCTACAAGTGATTATCTCTTGTACTTACAATTGAGAGAGGATTAAATTCCCAAGAGATCTATTTTTCGGGTGAAACCTAGCGTTCGCTCGTGTTTTTAGGAGAAACCCTAAACATACATGTGACGTCAGTAAACCGCTACGTAAAATTATCAAATTGATTTATTTGACAAAGCAACATTAAACCTTCGTTTCTATTATATCAGGCAAGTGGTTCACCGAGGCTGTGATGAATCATATAAGTGGAATAAGCAACATCGAGACCCTTCATCTCGATTCACTTAATGCTCCAGGGTCTACATCGTTACACATTTCAAATGCATCTATTTGTTGGAGTTTGATTTTCTTTAAAAAAACCATATAGAGATGCTAAGTACGCAAATGAGTACTAGCCATATCTTAATGAATATGAATCGTTTTAAAGTAGTGAAAGTCTATGTTTCACCTACAAATGATGATCCCAAAAAGATGCAACTCGCGGAGGATCTGATGAAACTTTCAGCAACATAATATGGGCTCAAGATACAGATGTGATCATCATCACCAATAAGTTATTTCACTTTTAAAACTAACTAATTTCTGCGGTATTTTGGTATTTGATTTATTTTATTATATTATTCTGTAACCGATAAGATTCAACCCTTTAAAGTATGTACTTCTTCCACTTTTCTCTGTACTAAACTAATTGAAGAGGATAAAACAATCAATTATGCTATTGACTTGGGTCATGCTTAAAATCTGAGGTATAAGTCTAGAAGCATTGCAATGAAGGACAACATACTAGGCTGGCGAACTGGTTTAAATACTTGTTTAAAACTACAACATTATCAAAGTCAGGATATAACCAGACGTACCACAGTTCATGAACTTAGCGAGAAGCAGAGCAACGGAGGTGTTCAGAGTCCGGC
>CM071718.1:4881901-4893633 GCA_036630335.1 Physaria fendleri | reverse complement strand
TTTTGTGAGAATTCTCTTTGCAATTTCATCAAAACAACAACAAGGGCTGCAGTGTACGAATCATAAGACATACATAAGCTGAGGTTGTTGAAATTAACAGCCACGTCACACGTCCGTCCAAAGAAAATTCAGTGGGGTATTTTCGCTATTATGTACGCGGTTGCTTGTCCGTCTGTCTGAAACAACTGGTGGCAGTGACCACAATTTTGAACAAATGAATGACATGTTTCGGAGATCACTGAAAAATGGCATTTCCCCACAATTTTTTCAAAAAAATAATATGAATAATTGAAAATATATTCAAACAAATTATATAGGATTTTGGTTAATAAGAAGCATTCAAGAATGATGAAGTGTAACATATACCCTTGGATCTTTAGGATTGAAGCTGTAACACCCCCAATGCGGGTTCTTGACCGAATGGACCGAAATGGGTCGGAATGATTCTATAATGGGTCTAAATGAGTTTGGCTTGGGCTAGGACGTTTTTGGCGAGGCCCATAATATTTCTAGAAGGCCCAATGCAAATGGATAAGGCCCAAGACCATCACAAAAGGAAGGAAAAGGAGTTGAAAGGTCAAAATGGGCCAGGATGATGTCTTAATGGGCCTGAATGTTTGGGCAAGGTCCATGATGATTCTAGAAGGCCCAAGAGACATAGAGGAGGCCTAACTTCGTGTTTAACAAGAATGGAATAGGGCTTGAAAAGTAAAGAAGGCGCTAACGGGAAAGACAAGCAGTCGTTTAAACGCAGTTAATCGTCGGAGAGGTTTTAGAGCATTACAAAACCCTGTAAAGGGGTTCGAATAGCTCTAAGAATACAAAGGCAAATCAAGTATAAATGGGCTGGAAATACTTAGAAAGATAACAGCAATCAAGTCCACCATAAACTAAATGGGCTGGAACGAGCTGAAATAGGTCCGATGGATCGGAATAGGGTTTTGTGAGGTCAAATTCGTGTTGGGCCAAGCCCATAAAGGTTCTAGAAGCCCCAGAACGTGGGTGAGGCTAGAGTTAATGAGGAAAAAGCAAGGGAAAAGAGCTCAAAAGTCCCTCAGGCCAGATTCGTTGAATCGGGACAAAAAGGGCAAGATCGGTATTTAGAAAGTATTAAATGAACCTCAGCCTTTCCTTCCCTATAAATAGAGAGGATTCTTCATTGTGAAACTCACTCACAAAACACAACAAATCCTCTAGAGAGAAAAGGAAAATAGAAAGAAGAGAAGAGGAGAAAAGAAGTCGAGGAGAGAGCGAGAATGGTGAGCTCGGGAGGAGCAAAGAAGAAGAGAGGGTCCGGGCTAGGGGACCAGAACGTTGAGGAACTTAGAGAGGAGGCTCAAGAGACCTCTAAGGACGTGGGAGGTGAGAAGGCTCAAGAATTGGGAGCAACCACGACAATCGAAAGAGCCGAGATAGGCGAAAAGAAGGGTTCGGGAAGAATCCAGCGAACTAGTCCGGTAGAAGTCAAGATAGTTCCTAGTGAAGACATGAACGTGGAGACATCAAGGGTTTGTAAGCCCAGGGATGGGAAGACGACACCGAAGACCAAGGAAATCGAGAAGATCGAAGGAATTAAAGACGTAGAAATCCGTCCAACTGAAGAGTCGGGAAAGAGTAGACATGGAAGCAAAGAGCTAAATCGCAAGATTATTTACAAGCCAAGGAACCTAAAGTACAATTAGGATGTGGCCATGGTCAAAGGAATCGCCTCCCGAGGACGACCTTGAGATAGCCGACTCGGACCATGAAGGGTCCGTTGCAGGAGAGGCTTGAGAAGAGACTAGACTCGGACTCTACGAAGGAGCATGGTTGGAGATCAACCTTAGACGAGTGGGTGGTATGATTATAGTTGGATACGAGAGTACTATAAGAACAACCTTGATATGAGCCACCCATGGACAGATACGGTTTAACAAGCATCGCTACGGAGGAGGAGAGTATACGTCTTGGACAAGGAACCAGAAGGAACCGAGGGATATATGAAGCCTCGGGAAGTAACGGAGTAATGAAATCAATGGGAGAAACGGAAGAAGTAAGGTTCAAGGCTAAGGATAAACCGGTGATAAGGATAGTATTGGACCGTTAGGGGTATAATTAACCTTGTGAACGATCCATGCATACATAATACAGGCTGAATGGGTTGGTTATTATGTTATCATATGTTCTATTTTATTCATTTGATTGATAGAACAAATAAATACCTCTAGGGTTGAAATCTTGACTAACGGTTAAGGAAATTCCGAAATAATACTCGAACCGACTGGGTTGGGGTGTTATAGAAGCCTATAGATTGTATGATCCAAGAAAGAAGAAGATTACTATGAACTGTGATGTAGTTTTCATTGTGAATGAAGCTTGAAATTGGGATGAATCACATGATGGAGATGTTGGAGAACCTGGATGAGTATAAGAAGAGCATGGAGAAGACAGAAACGAGGCTGAAGATATTGAGGTAATGGTCGAAGAGAATCTGGGAAGATCTAGGTCAAATTATCTTAATAATGATGTGTTGTTTGCGGAGTGTGTTGAGTTGCTATGTTCAAAGAATGAAGAGGTGGAAAATCATAAGGGAGTCGAAGAATCCGAGGAATGGATCAAGGCAATGAAGTCCGAGGAATGCATCAAGGCAATGGAATCCGAAGAATGGGTTGAGAAAAAGAGAGACCTCATTAGAGTTGAAGACATCGAAGAATTTTACTTCAAGATTAAGGGGTTGAGAAAAAGAGAGACCTCATTAGAGTTGAAGACATCGAAGAATTTTACTTCAAGATTAAGGGGAGGGGGGGGGAGAATGTTAACGTATGCTTCAAGTTAACTTGATGAAGAAAATAGAAACTATGAATTTTCTATACTTAGAGATATTAGGAATAGGAAATAGCAATATTGTGTTATGGAATTATGGAAATTAGGGTTATACCCAGATCTCGTACGCCAATTCCTTGCGACCTGCGAAATCCAGAAACTAGCCAAAGACGCCACCAGACTGATGGGGCACTTCTACTTCTTCTGCAATGGAAAACGACACACCCTCGACTTTGGATCCATCGGCAACAGTATCAAATGGGACACAATACGTTGGGATCGCGAGTTCAGCGAGAGAACTTTTGATCAAATGGATGAGTTCTCGGAGGCAATTGGATATGGAGATTTCGATTCCTCGGAACTGAAGATATCAAGGATCGGCAACCCTATCCTCAGGATCACAACTAAAATACTAGCACATAACTTCTTCTGTAAGGAAGAGCCTGATAGTGTCAGCAAGAACGCGCTAGTTCTTCTCTTTGCAGGACTCAGCAGCGAGCTAAACACCTTGCTCACATGCGGCACCAGACCCAAATTAAACATGATCAACCTCTCTCGAATGTTTGTTGACATGCTCGCTGACCGCAAGTACCGAGGATTGGGCAGTTCCTCAGACGCTCGCATCAACTCCATAGGGAGCCTTATTACACCCATCCTGCAATACGCACATGTCGATCTTAGCCAGACAATCGTTGACAGACGTAGGGTCTACATGGACTACGCACATGTCGATCTTAGCCAGACAATCGTTGACAGACGTAGGGTCTACATGGACAGAGCTTACCTGGAGAATGCCTACCCTGGACTCCCCTCTTTGCATTAGCCTTGGGTCTTCCACCCTGCTATATACGCGCTAAGGTATTGGCTTGTCTTATCTCTGCTTGCGCTACCAGCAACACCATAGTGATCAGTGAGGTGGTATAGTATGACGTTCCACAATACAACGCCCTTAAATATAGGCGAAGCCCCGTCACGAAAACACCCACTAGTGCTTCTGATGTGCTCTAAGTTTTATCCCAAATATTTTCCGCAAGTATACGAGATACTGCAGTAGTACTTAAGGATCGATCCAACAGAGATCAAAGCACTTCTTAAATCTAAGCTTTCGTAAGGAAATCTAGAGCTAGGAGAAAATATAAATTGGGGTTTTATGAGTCTAGAGCTACTGAAATTAAAACTAAAACGGTAAAACTATAATGATAAAAACGTCAAGCATCAAGGTTCTAGGAATTCTCGCCACTAGGTTACACAACTATTCAAGATTCTATTAACTACCATTCCTTGAACTCTAGCTTTACTTGTTGTTGTATAGCTTTGCAAGCGGGAACTGTTCAGGAACCACTACCTAGGCATCACCAAAAGGATATCAATATGCCTGCAAAATAGACGTTAGAATGGGCAAAATCCTAGGCATATCAATAGACAAACTTGGGATTTGCGATCCCACTACTAAGGTTACATAACTATTCAAGATTATATTAACTATCATTCCTTGAACTCTAGCTTTACTTGTTGTTGTGCAGCTTTGCAAGCGGGAACTGTTAAGGAACCACTACCTAGGCATCACGCTTCAGCCCTTGAAAACTACACACTTCTCTTGCACCACTAGATCCTGTCTGGGATTTAAACCTAGGCATCTTGCTTTGGCGTGATATAGAGAGGGTTAAGTTCATTAGCTATCATCGTTCACAACTCTAGCGTACCTAGAATCAATACCGTTTCTTTCCCGGATTTTAAATTTCCTAGATACACACGAAATTGCCCATCAATTGCACGTTAGAATCGGTTTTGGTCCACCAATGCGGGGTATCGCCAATGATGAACACAAGGACACACCAATCAAGAATGATGCAACCGAGACCACATATATAACGACAGAGAAAGGGAACTGTTAAGGAACCACTACCTAGGCATCACGCTTCAGCCCTTGAAAACTACACACTTCTCTTGCACCACTAGATCCTGTCTGGGATTTAAACCTAGGCATCTTGCTTTGGCGTGATATAGAGAGGGTTAAGTTCATTAGCTATCATCGTTCACAACTCTAGCGTACCTAGAATCAATACCGTTTCTTTCCCGGATTTTAAATTTCCTAGATACACACGAAATTGCCCATCAATTGCACGTTAGAATCGGTTTTGGTCCACCAATGCGGGGTATCGCCAATGATGAACACAAGGACACACCAATCAAGAATGATGCAACCGAGACCACATATATAACGACAGAGAAATCAAAATCTGTCTACAACTACCTAGGCATCACGCTTCAGCCCTTGAAAACTACACACTTCTCTTGCACCACTAGATCCTGTCTGGGATTTAAACCTAGGCATCTTGCTTTGGCGTGATATAGAGAGGGTTAAGTTCATTAGCTATCATCGTTCACAACTCTAGCGTACCTAGAATCAATACCGTTTCTTTCCCGGATTTTAAATTTCCTAGATACACACGAAATTGCCCATCAATTGCACGTTAGAATCGGTTTTGGTCCACCAATGCGGGGTATCGCCAATGATGAACACAAGGACACACCAATCAAGAATGATGCAACCGAGACCACATATATAACGACAGAGAAATCAAAATCTGTCTACAAAGGATATCTTCTCTAGTACCTACAGAACTCGGTCTTTGGGTCTACACAACGCGGGGCATCGCAAGGGTAACCACAACAAACTCCGACCTAGATCGGGATGACTGCGAACCGTAAAATACAGATCTGGGCCTTGTCACCATCTCTGTACCTTTGAGACTCGATTTTTGGTCTGCACAACTCGGGGCATCGCACGGGTAGACACAACCAAATACAGCGACCTAGATCGGCGCAATCGAGAACCCTAGGGCAAAAATCTGAGACTTTATCACAATTTTCTCCAACCATCTCACCCCCGTAAAATACAGATCTGGGCCTTGTCACCATCTCTGTACCTTTGAGACTCGATTTTTGGTCTGCACAACTCGGGGCATCGCACGGGTAGACACAACCAAATACAGCGACCTAGATCGGCGCAATCGAGAACCCTAGGGCAAAAATCTGAGACTTTATCACAATTTTCTCCAACCATCTCACCCTAACTGGCCTGTCTCAGATGAAATGCCAGATCTATAGACTTGATTGGACAAAAATCTAACGGCCATAGATATGCTCACGACCTTTACAGCTTTACATGAGTCTCAGGGACCACAAGTCAGTCACCACCATTGATCTCTCACCCGATACTAGCCCTTGGCGTAGTTATCCCACGAGGGAGATACCGTCTTTGAAATACAAAAGATGGGGAACCAGATCCAGAAGAGATCCCCACCTATCAGCGTAAAATAAAACAAACAATAGATAAAAACGAATAGAGCGTAGAACCTGGAGTCTTATTTGTGTCTAACCATTAGAACATACGAATCCCTTCGGCAGAACCCCGACACCTAACTCAGAGACTACTCAGACATTGAAAAGAAAACCATAATTTTATTGAAAAGTGAAAATAAACGTAAGAGGGGAATTGTGTTTCCCAATGCATAGGTATTTTATTGAAAAGTGAAAATAAACGTAAGAGGGGAATTGTGTTTCCCAATGCATAGGTCTTGACCTTTTATAGGCTACAGAAAATTAGGGTAAAAATAGGGTAAAAGGATCCCAAAATAACAAAATACGGATTTGCCCTTAATGAGAGTCGGCATCTCAACCGGCCGATGAAGGTCGTGTTGAGACCTGGTTGTGATGTCTGTGATTTTCTTCTCGAGTTGTCAACCGGCCGATGAAGATAATTTTGATATTCGGTTAAGCTGTCTGTGATTTTCTCCTCTGATCATCAATCGACCGATGAAGCTTGCTCTGGTAACCGGTTGAACTCTCTGTGATTTCGTCGTCTGGTTGGTAACCGCCCGCGGAAGCTCCTGTAGGTGGCCGGTTGAGCTCTCTGTGATTTTTGGTCTCGGAGCCTCAACCGGCCGGTTGAGGCCGGTTGAGCTCTCTGTGATTTTTGGTCTCGGAGCCTCAACCGACCGTTGAACCTCGCCATTGCCCGGTTGGGCAGTCCATCTTGCTTGGGTTCTTGAATTCTTCGGGTCTTGTGTCTCCGGTCCACTGGTTTGGTATTCGGTAAATCGTCTTTTTGGGTTCTTGAATTCTTCGGGTCTTGTGTCTCCGGTCCACTGGTTTGGTATTCGGTAAATCGTCTTTGAGCACCATGCGCCTTTTGTGGAGAAAACGACTATTTTTGAGGTGCTTTTCGCTTGTTTCGTCTCTGAGAGGGTGTTGAGTCCTAATAACCGCAAATCGACCTAAAATGACTCTATACAAAGTTTTGTGTTTCGAAAGGCCTGTAAAAAACGGGTTAAAAACTGGCCAATTTTGAGGCCTATCATCTAGGAACTTCTAAGGATATCCGCAGGACAAAAAGATGTACATATGGTTGCTAAACCAGAGACATGATACTTCCAGGAAAACACTGAGGCACATGTAAAAAATTCAGAGGAAATGTGCTATGTAAACAGTCAGGGATATGGATAGAACAGAGGATTCAGTCAGAACTATAGGAACCATCCCAACCTTTCTTACAAGAAGCACCAACGTGGCTAATCCGCAGGATCAGGTCTATCCTCTAACTCAATAGGGACAACAGAACCAGAATAAACAATATGAACCGAATCATCTTTTCAGGGACAACATAATCAGGGTTATCAGGGAAACTACGAAAAGCAATATCAATCGAGACCCTACAACAGTCAAGGACAGATGATTGATATACTGATTATTTGACCATTTTCTAACCCTGTTTTCCGGTGTTCCCAGAGTTTTTTTGTTTTCTTTCTTTTATTTATTAGAAATTTTATCCAAGAAATGGAGAAAGGGAGCCATTGCTTTAAAAGGGCGAAAAGATCAGAAATCAGAGCTTAATAGACTACGGAGCAGCTGAGGACTTCATTGTACCAGTTTATCCAAGATATTAGATGATTTCACCAAGATCCTAGGAGAGGAATATCATGCCTAAGTCACTTCAATCTACTAAAGAAGTTGGATAACCTATAGAGGAGCAGAGATGAGCGTTTAAAGAGTCATACAATATAATAGGTCTTAAAGATGGCAATGGATGAAGGTGTTTCCGAACTCCAAATGAGGTTAGGTCTTAAAGATGGCAATGGATGAAGGTGTTTCCGAACTCCAAATGAGGTGCATTTTATGTTATTGGAAATATAAAAGAGTCAAATTTCATCTCAAGTTGGAATCACATCAATCGGAGCTATCTTTTAGAAGTTATGACCATTTTACTGAAGGTACCTTCTAGCTGTCTGGACTACGCTCAACTCAGAGCTGCGAAGAAGAAGAGCTCGATCGAATTGAAGTCAATTCGCTCGGGCCCTCAAAAGGAGCCAAGAAATTATTAGTTCTGGGTCTGAAAATGGATTATCCAAGTCATGTCCAAAGGATTTGGATAGGTGACGAAATATTAGGCTAAAAATAGGCTTTATCTTAAAAAATAAGATAAATAAAAGTTGTTAGGATAAAGATAAGCTCTAACTTTTGATGCTTATCCTTTATTTAGAATATTCTTAGCATATCCTTATCCTTCCATCTCCTATAAATAGAGGCCCCCTGTACCCTTTGTAATCATTCAGTTCTAAACAGAAAAAGTTCTAATAAAGTGTGGTTTTGAGAAAGTAGTTTTCTCTTAGATTTTAGGGTTCTCTCAAGGGAATAGGAAGATGCTTCCTCTTAGGGCTTGAGTCCCTATGAGCGAGTAGTCTCCCTAGTTGAGGTATTAGGGTTTTGACCCTAAGGTAGAAATCCCTGGGGAATATCCCTGGGGAATATCCCTTGGAATATCCATAGGAAATATCCCTATATTTGTAGATCTGTCGCGAATAGATGAGATAATGCCTTCAAGGGTTCGATTCCTCGGAGGTAGTAGATAATGATCACGGAAAGATCATATGTAAGAAAGTCTTCATCATGTGTTGACTAATGCTTAAGGCTTTCTGGCCAACTTTCTTATGATCCTAAGAGGGGCAGTGACTCTTAGCGGAGCGCTGTTCACCTGAACATGGCAGTGATGAGCAACTGAACTTTGCTTTGGCGACGAAAGTGCTGTTCAAATAAGGTTGTGAACATATCAGTCTTGAGCGAATTAATGCTCCTTGGAGGGGAGGATTAGGCAGTGTGGCAGTCTCTAATCTAATCCCAACAACCGCTGGGGTATGACGGCTATGACCGAACACCACGACGTAGTCAATATTCATGACTGTGTTCTAGACAAGAACATAATAAGCATCTGAATAGTCGATCGATCTACAGTATAGAATCCCTTAGATCAATTCCCGATGCCTCAGCCTTTTCGTTTATTTAATTTAATTTAATTTATTTTCTGTTTAATCTGCATCAGCCAACAACCTCAACAACCCCTATAATACTAGCTAGATCGTAGGCTATCTAGATCTGTGTACCAGAATTCCCTGTGGATCGAACCCGATCTATACTACAAGTGACTCATCCGTGCTCTTGCGGTTAAGAGAGGGTTTAAACTCTCGAGAGTTCATCTCTCGGGTGAAACCTGACTATTCGGCATTAAACCGGAGACATCAATGATATGCCTAGGATTTCGCCCATTCTGACACTCTATTTGCAGGCATAATATATTCTTTTTGTGTATATAACAGTCTTTTACAGGCAAGAACATGGCAAAGATCAAGACATTACAATTGGGGAGCAGAAACGAAGAAAAGAAGCAAATTGTGCAGATTCAGGAAGCAATCCGACCGAATTAGCTGTCTATTCGGTCGGACTGATGGCTGATTCGCCCGTAGGCGATCACACAGACCTAACAGAAATAAGAAGTCTCGATGGAACCTTTTTAGCACCCGCTAACGGTCGAACTCGCATGAAATTCGACAGAATTAAGGATTGAAGATTTTACATACGAAGCTCGATCTGACCGAATTGATCTCCTATTCGGTCGAACTACATGTTGAAACAAGATTTCCTTTTTTGGCGCTAGACAAATCTTCTATCTCTAATTTCCTTTTATATATTTTTATTATAAAAAGACTTCTATATTTTTATGGAGCAGACATCAGACAAATGATATGCCTAGGATTTCGCCCATTCTGACACTCTATTTGCAGGCATAATATATTCTTTTTGTGTATATAACAGTCTTTTACAGGCAAGAACATGGCAAAGATCAAGACATTACAATTGGGGAGCAGAAACGAAGAAAAGAAGCAAATTGTGCAGATTCAGGAAGCAATCCGACCGAATTAGCTGTCTATTCGGTCGGACTGATGGCTGATTCGCCCGTAGGCGATCACACAGACCTAACAGAAATAAGAAGTCTCGATGGAACCTTTTTAGCACCCGCTAACGGTCGAACTCGCATGAAATTCGACAGAATTAAGGATTGAAGATTTTACATACGAAGCTCGATCTGACCGAATTGATCTCCTATTCGGTCGAACTACATGTTGAAACAAGATTTCCTTTTTTGGCGCTAGACAAATCTTCTATCTCTAATTTCCTTTTATATATTTTTATTATAAAAAGACTTCTATATTTTTATGGAGCAGACATCAGACATTATTCTACGTTACAAACACATTTGCTCTTTGATTTTGGGAGACAAAGTGTGATAGAAAGGTCTAGCATGTGAAGGCTAGAGCCTGGAGCCAGTTTGTACCGTACCCGAGAAGGCGGTAGCGCTCCATCTTGGCTGGGTGTACCACAGTGCGAGGGGTGTCTTGAAACCACCTCGGGGCCAAAGAAGAGTGTGGGCTAGCTTGTGGATGTGTTGTGATCGAAGGGGTAGAACATGAGTTCACCCTCTGGGCCGTGGTGCGAGTCCATGGTTATGGAAACTAGAGGTGGGCGTCCTCTAGGCGATAGTAGCAAAGCTACTGTGTGAACTATGGTTATGGAAACTAGAGGTGGGCGTCCTCTAGGCGATAGTAGCAAAGCTACTGTGTGAACTAAGTGTTGCGTAGTTGCTCGGGCTTATTATACCGTAAAACCTGGTGTAGGGGTTAGCTACCTGCGTTCTAGCGATTGAGTCTAGCAAAGAGTAAGTCTAGAGTGTGTGATTGTGTCTGTGTGTGGGAGAAGGGTAGTAAGTCCTTCGGGTTGTGATTGTTTTGTGTGTGGTGCTAGGGTTAGTCTAGATGTATTGATTGTTGTAGAGTGCGTATTGTGGTGGATTGTGAAGTATTGCATGATCTTTAAGGTAGTTTAGAGCTGTACATGTGAGGTTCAGAAGGCGGTTAGCCATGTTCTTGTTTGATGGTTGGCTAACGCGTTGAGTCCTACATGTGCCTCTCTAGCTTAGTTCATCGGTGTATGGAATCAGGGTTGGGTAGGTTTCCCATTAACTCAGCTTATATGTTGGCACGAGCTCATTCTTGAAGGTAAAATAAGTGTAAGAGGAAAAGACGGCAGGGAAACCATTTGTAGATTTCCATACCTCTTGGCTGAGGTGGTTTGATGTTTTGAAAAACCTAAAGATGTTTTCCGCTGCAGATGTTTTATATTGTTGTTGTTGCTGTTGAATGGCCAAGACCTTTTTTTTGTAAATGTGTTTAAAAGGTTTTTGTGATGTAATCCGGTTTGTGGAAAGGTTTTATTTATGTATGTTTTGGTAAATGTACCCAAGTCTGGAAATGATATCAGCCTAAACATGGTAGGCGAACCAACTACTCGTCTCATTTCTCGTTAAGGAACTTGGAACGGAGATGAATAGGAGAGCAACTGCGTGTTGTTCATAAAGGTAACGGCTCCGTCCCAGGTAGGCTAGGAGGGCGTTATACTTTATTCCGTTCACTGGTTCCTTTTTAAAAAATATATATGAAATATTGTTTTAGAAAACACAATAAACATAATATATTAACATTGTGAAAGTAGTAAAATTAGAAGTTACTTTGGATTAACGTGAGTTAACTCACACGTAT